>CAUDNR010000220.1:0-28583 GCA_958430865.1 Entrophospora sp. SA101 | reverse complement strand
TAAATCATAACTTTGTTTAGGTATACCCACATATTATTGAGTAATACAATGATTCTCATTACTTTTCAGCCATACCACGTAGTTTTCCCATTTGTGTTTTCAAAGCCAACTATAGTTATATGATAAAGTTTTTAATAATCTGGTTCTTCAAACCGAATTTATGTTGCATTGTGATATTTCTATTATTACAAACAAATGCTAATATTATTATAATTGACAAATAAATCATAAAAATAAAATTTTAAAAAAATAAAAATAATCAAAAATTTAAAAAATGAGCCAATCAGAAGTAAAATCAAAAACCAATACAGTCCCTATCATCTTTACCAAGGGAGATCTTGCAAAACTTCATAAACCAGGTGGTAATCCACAAATTAAACCTGAGTTAATGGAACAACATTTGAAAGAAGTTGGTGGTAAGGTGGTAACTTGATTTCCTCCAGAACCTAATGGATTTTTACATGTTGGTCATGTAAAAGCTATCAATGTAAATTTTGGATATGCTAAAGCATATGATGGGATATGTTATCTGAGGTTTGAATCAATAACATTAAACTAAAATGATTAACTTATCAATGATATTGCTCTTATTATATAACAAATTAACACCAATAGATATGATGACACTAACCCTGAAGGTAAAAATCCTGTTTACACTTTTAAATCAATCAATCGATTAATCAGAAAGAAATTTTAATGCACATGCACATATATATTTTATATTAATGTATTGTTTTATCTAATAAGAGTTGAGGAAGAGATTTATTTTACTTCTATTAGAGAGGCAATAGAATGGTTAGGGTTTTCACCATACAAGATCACATATTCTTCTGATTATTTTGACAACTTTTATGAATTGGCAATAGAATTAATTAAGTGTGATAAAGAATATGCATGTTCATGTACATCTAATAAAATGAAACAGATGTGAGGTGGTGATGATTATGCAGAACATAAAGAGTGTGTGCATTGTAATTGTCCAATTGAAGAATCACTAGCTGAATTTCAAAAAATGAAGGAGGGAAAGTACAAGGAAGAAGAGGTAACCATTTGTATGAAGATGGACATGCAAAGTGGAAATCCACAATTTTGGGATTTGGTTGCATATTGTGTTTTGCACACACCACATTATAGAACTGGAACCAAATGGTGTATTTATCCAACTTATGATTTCACACATTGTCTTTGTGACTCTTTTGAAAATATTACACATTCACTTTGTACACTTGAATTCCGGACAGCTCGTGAATCTTATTATTGGCTATGTGATGCTCTTGAAGTATATAAGCCTGTTCAATTTGAGTATAACAGGTTAATTATCATTATTTTATTAATTTTTTAAAAAATATTATACACCTATTATATATATATTAATTGAGTTGGTTGGTTGGTTGACTGATTGATTGGTAGATTGAATATTAATAATACAGTTTTATCAAAACGAAAAATAGCAAGACTAGTTAATGAAAAATATGTAAAAGGTTGGGATGATCCACGGCTATATACACTACCAGCTTTAAGAAGACGTGGTGTCCCACCAGAAGCTATTAATCAATTTGTTTTAGAACTTGGTGTGACTACATCAAATTCAACAATTCAAGTATCACGTTTTGAAAAATATATTCGTAATTATTTAGATGTCAATGTTCCAAGATTAATGGTCATTATAGATCCTATTAAAGTAATAATTGAAAATCTACCTGATGATTATGTCGAAGAGTTGATTGTTCCTTTCAAACCAAGAGATACATCTATGGGAGAGGTAACTATTTCATATATAGAGAGAATCTTTATTATTACAAAAAAAAATTTTCAACATACACATGATGGATGATATATTAATAACAAATAAATAAATAATTTTTTTAGCATGTAGTACCATTTAGCAAAGTAATTTATATTGAAAAAGATGATTTTAGAGAAGAAGATTCACCAGATTATTATCGTCTTGCAATTGGTAAAACAGTAGGCTTATTACATGTTCCACATTGGATCACATGCACAGGATTAAAAAAAGACACAAATGGAAATATAGAACATTTGATATGTTGGTATGAGAATGTAACTCCAGTTACAGTTAAAAAACCTAAAACATATATCCATTGGGTAGCAGAAACACCTACTACCATCACAACTACCACTAATAAAAATCATCAATCTCCAATTCGATTATCAGAAGTTCGAATATATAATAATTTATTCATATCAGAAAATCCAGATGGGAATCCAAATGGTTTCTTGGCAGACATAAATCCAAATAGCTTAGAAATTGCTACTAATTCATTAGCAGAAGTTGGATTAAAAGAAATTATTACCAGATCATCACTATCATCATTTGACTACTCTAAAAAAAATTATGAGAATGTTCGATTTCAAGCTATCCGTGTTGGTTATTTTTGTCTTGATAAAGATTCTGAATTAGTTCATGATGATGATGGCGAGAAGAATAGTTATATGTTTAATAAAATTGTTTCTTTAAAAGAGGATCCAAAAAAAGACTTGGACAACAATTCAAAAAGGGACTCAAAAAGGGACTCAAAAAAGGACTCAAAAAAGGATTCAAAAAAGAATTTAAAAAAAGAATTAAAAAAAGAATTAAAAAAAGAGTCAAAAAAAAGTGAAGAAGTTTAATGAATATTTATTTATTTATCAAAAATTAATAAAATTTTTAAGTAGCCTTTTGTATATTTTTAAAAAAATAGCAAACATATTTACTGCAATTATTATCATTATTGGTATTTTCATTATGAAAGTGGAGGATGTAGTGTCCTTGTCAGTAAGGAGAGATTCAGTAGGTAATAACCCTTGTAGATGGTATTGTATTGCCATACTAATCACACAGAATTTTATACTGAATCCTTTATGTTGGATTTAAGCATTGGTGTGGTATGATATATAACCATTTTATTAACATTTATACAATACAATCTATGAGGGTTATACTATATCATATTGAATGTCCATATACTCTGTTCTTGTTCAATTTATTCAACAAAGATCAAAATGTTTTGCATGAGATTTTTTTTTAGAATTGCTTGCCCTACAAAGACTGCTTTGTAATAGTGATAGTAATAGTACAATTTTGGACTTGGGTTTGTTTTATTCAAATAGAAGCCTTGCTGATATGACTTGATTGTTTTTTCCTTTTTTTTCGACTTTTCTTTTTTATTAGATTCTGAATCATTTCCAAAATCATCATTGTAACTATCATATTCATCTAAATCATTAACTTCTGAGTGAAACTTTAAATTTGCTACACAAGGAATTCATTTGGTTTGAATAATCATTTAATGTGATTCGAATGCTCAAAATCAATCATGAATCATTTGAATCATTTGAGTGAACCTTATTCAAATAGAAACCCTACTTTGCAATGAAATGCTAGGACATGTTAAAAAAAAAATGATTGGGCTTATATGAAACATATTTGGAAAACCAGATGTGAATAAGTGTTCCAATTAGAAAATCCCCTAAAACACTACTATATAAGAAAGAAAATTAAAAAGCAACATAATTATAATTCTATAGTTTCATTAAAGATAAAACAATTTATCAAATGGTTTGGAATATGCAATTGCATCATGTGGATTTTATAACCTTTTATTTTACCTATGTTTGAATACCAAGCATTAAATCTTAATCCCTTTTGGGCCTGGTTTAGTAGGTAACGGTGAAAAGTTAGTTCCGTGATGAAATTCTATTTTTCTCGTGTGACTCATGTAGTTCACTTCTCTCACGGATCTTGCTCTATAACAGACTGGAGTTTAAGCCCAATTTTATATGTCCCACATATAAATTATTATTGTCTATAGCGGATCCTCTCTGTAAAGGACATTTTGTCCTAATTAATACTAATACTGATACTAACCCAAATGGTTCGTTATATAGAGAATAAAAATTGTTATGTGGCCTCATCGTAAAAAAAAAATAAAAAAAATATCAAACCTTGAAAATTTATATTTACAGTTAAATAAATAACTATTAAAATTCTAATATTAATATTAGTAATAGTAATAGAAACCAATTAATTACGCCATCAATCTAACTAAACACCCGCCAAAATAGAGGGACAGCTAAAGAAATGTTAACCAGGAGAGATTGATGCATTGTGGTGAAGTCTTAAAAAAATGATGTTTTTTACTTCTTATAAGGGATTTTGCAATTAATTTATTATTATGATGACGGTATAAATAAAAAAGGCCCATTGATCTTGCTACCCAAAAAATTTAATAATGATCGTCTAAATTTAGTAATGATCCTAACACTCGTGAACATAGTAAAATACATGTTAATGTACAAAGAAAGAATAGAAAGAACCTACGTACTCTTTTTTTTTTTTTTTTTGAGAAAATATCTCTATTAGTTAATAGAATAGGTCTCTCTAGTCTTAATCTAATAGAGCTATTATTTTTTTAAAGTAGGACAGAAAGCGACTAAAATTTTCGAGCCAACTAATATATTAATATATTATTTTATTTTTGTGTAATTTATAATTTATGTATATATATATATAAAAAATAAAAAAGGGTTATGATTTGTGTGATTAATTTTTCCCAAACTTTTTCCAAAAAATAAAAATAAAAGATAAAAGGTATTCATTTCATTTTTTTTATTTTTATTATATATCAAGACTTTATAATAATAATAATAATAATAATTTCAAATATTTTAAATTATTTCTTTCAAGTAAAATTTCAAGTAAAATTTCAAGTATAAATAAAAAAAATTTAATATCAAAAAATGCCTCCAAAAGCAGCAGAAAAAAAACCAGCAACTAGTGGTGGCAAAGCACCAGCTTCAAAAGGACCAGCCGCATCAGCAGCAGCAGCATCAGGCGAAAAAAAGAAGGCAGCAGCAACGGCAACTAGTACTGAGAATAAAGTTAAAAAACGAAAAGCTAGAAAAGAAACATATTCTAGCTATATTTATAAAGTTTTAAAACAAGTGCATCCAGATACTGGTATTTCAAATAAGGCCATGTCAATCATGAATTCTTTTGTAAATGATATCTTTGAACGAATAGCTGGTGAAGCGTCAAAACTCGCAGCTTACAACAAAAGATCAACCATTTCGTCTCGTGAGATTCAAACGGCTGTAAGACTTATTCTTCCGGGTGAATTGGCAAAACATGCAGTGTCTGAAGGAACCAAAGCTGTGACAAAATACACAAGTGCTAAATGATTCGTTATAAATATTATGGTTTTTTGCATGAATGATTTTATTACTTGTGATACCCTTTTTAACTATTATTATTATCATTAGGGGTTTTTATCCTTTTATTTTTGTTTTTTTTTTTTACAATGATTAGTTTTATTTTCTAGCTGTTAATTTAGCAATTTGTTAATATAGCCTTTAAATATATAAATATACATAAACATATTATCTAATAAATAAAATTTTTAAAAATTTGGATAAAATTAAAAAAAATATTTTTTACTTATTCAATTATAATTTTATTTATATGTTTATTTATTTTTTTGTTTGTAAAACTAACAATAATAAATCATTGTTTTTTTTTTATTCCTTTTTTAAAATATTTTACCAAAATAATAATTTCATTTTGGAAAGAAAATTAAAACTGGCAAGATAATTCTTTATTTATATTATTTATATTATTATTTTAATATTTTAGTTTTTAGATTGGATATTTTCTTGGAGAATAATGATTGTTTATCTATCCATTCTTGATTTATTTTTGGATGAAAAGCCTCGCATTACCATCAAAGCCTTGATTACAAAAAACAAAATCATTATTAATTGAAATTTTATTTTTGAACCAGAAGAAGATTCCACACAATTATAAAATCATGGTCTGATACTATTGATGGTGCTATCAGATAAACAACAATAACAATATATACCTTTTAAGAAAATAATGCTTGTAATTAATATATTAAAAAATCAAACCATTTTAAGTTTTGTGAATCCTTTCAGTGGTTTAAAAAACTATGAAACTATTCAAAAACTTGAATTAGGATCATATGATGCTACTGCAAGTGTTAATGGAACTGTTTACGAAGCTATTAACGATCTTTTGGGATGTAAAAATTATAAAAGAGATATTCCTATTGGTGTAAGTCCTGGTATCTATTTATTGAAGGCAATGGTAATGCTTTAACATGATGAATCGTTAGGTTTAGATTCTGCATATTCTGCTCTTATTGTTATTAAAGGTAATAAATCTTTTAATAAAATTATTAACAATTAAATTTGTTTCGTGTATATAATATATCTATTATCTACTATTTATTATTTGGCAGATAATGAAACATTGATGTTTGTTCAGTTGGGTAAAAAAGATGTTCGGAATAGTTGAAGATTGCAATTTAGGAACCGAAAATATGAGACATTGTGGCTTTTTTTTTAATCAAAATAAATATGGTATATATATTATTATTTGGAAAGATTTTTAAAAAAAAATACTTGAACAATATTAGCATATTAATAGATGGATGAGCAATCTTTGTTGATTCGACGCAAATAATTCTACAAGGCTGTAGATATAAAGTGTGAATTCACTATTAAAATTGCAGGAAAGACAAAGCAGATAATCAAATCATCAAAATTCTTATAAATTACCACCACCAACACTGCAGCTATCATCATCATAGTTGATAAAATATGGAAGTGTAATAATGAAACACCTAAATATTGGAAAATAATCAGAGATGATTTATTTATGTCATTTTTGCTAGTAAAGTTCCCTTTGGCTTTATCTGGTGATGGTCTATTAAATTTAATGTTTATAAAATGAGATGTTGTCAACAAGAAAAATGCTCCTGATGTTCTTTTTAGTGTGGACATTTTGATTAAAGGCGTAGATTATCAAAATGAAAATATATAAGTATTTATTTAATTCGTTGTTTTTAAACACACATTCATCAAATCGATTATATGTTAAAATTACAGGTTGAATGTTGTAAAGTTAAAGCTTTTAGATTAAAAATCATATTGGTTATTTATATTATTAGTATTGATGGTGAATCATTTAAATTTGAACATTCCAAGTAGAAGTTCATCCTTAATTGATCAATATAGTTGGAATGGAAGGAAAATATTAATCTAATAATCTTTGAAAGTTGAGCTGAGAGAGTTAAAGAAAAAGCAGAATAATAGAATCAAAGCTTAAGACTTAAGCTTCATTTTTATCTGTATCATAGAATTTTGAGATTCAAGGTCAGAATGATCATTCACCAAAGTTACAACTGGTACATCCAAATTAACAGCCAAAGAAATTGCTCCAACGTAAAAAAAAATATGAATAGTTGTCTCCTAGTCAAAGATATGTATCCTCTCCTGATGGTACAGTCGAAAGAAAATCTGTGGCAAGTTGAATCTGAATTTTGGAGTATAACTATTAATGATAATTAACAAGAGAAAAGTTCTGATACGTTCATAAAATTTTGTATTGTATGTCTGCCTATGAAATGACATGCTAAAATTTCCATTATTGCATGTTCCGCATGCAATAACTCGTATATGTATCCTTGCCTCTTGTACTCCAAAGGAGGGACGTTAAATAAATAAAGCTTTAACTTCAGAGATGTCTGCTTTCCTAGTTTTCAATAGATTGAATTCGGTCAAAGCCCGTTGGCAACCTCTCGAGTTTTGACAACATTAGGATCGGACGCTTCAAAAGAAAATGTTGAAATTCCTGTGTGCCTGGTAGTTTCTTAAAATAAATTCCTAAAATGGGTTTAATATCTGATACCAAGTGTTGAAAACTAAGGCTCCGAGCGAATCAATGAAATTCGAAACATCTAATTTTTGATTCGTTTCACTCGAATCTTTGGTTTGACTCGGTCCGAAATATATACCAATATGAAATAATTTGAATTCTGGATAATTTTAAAAGAGTTGCCTTTGGAATAATAAATGGCTTCGAAAATATTTATTGGTTATCGTCATTATTAATATATATAGAAATACCCACTAATAAATAACTTCAATAATAATCAAAAATGCAAACTGCAAAATTGCGTGCACCTAAGACTTTAGGCCTCGACTTTAACGGTTTACTTTTTTTATAAGTTTCCTAGTGAATTTATTTTTCAAAATGGAAAACAAAAGATGTTGTTAATAAAATGATATCTTCATCAACCGATTCATAGATGGAAGCAATTTAACAACAAAATCTCTCCATTACATTAAAGCTAGATTCCACTAACAAAGCTATTTTTTTAAAAGGTGGGAGGTCTTTAGACCACTCATACTATATGTGAAATTAGGTAGAGAAACTCCATCCAGTGAGTGTATGTATACATTAATATATACATCATTTTAGTCTCTAGGGAAACCTGTTCTATGCAATAACAGGCAGAAAGTAATGCTTTTAAAGGCCATACAAAATTTATTAGGTTCCGAGCTCTTAATCATGAGATTTATGGCACCTCCCTGCCTGATACGCGATTAGTTTCGTGTAATAGTAATAGTAAAATCCCTTTTTTTGTATATTGAAATTATAAATAACAAACATGTAGTTTTTTTAATGCCACAGTCCTATCTTCAATAGTTCTTTCATCACCACTATTTGTATATTTTGAACCATTTAATCAAGTAGCTTTGGATATAGTTGCAAATCCACCTTCACCTATCTTTTCAATATTTGTTAAATTGTTATAAGGAATCCATTGAAGATAATAAAAATTATCATACATGTCAGAACAACAACAGCTTCGCTCAACTCAACCACCTACTGAGGAAAAAATAACAACAACAATGATAAAAAATAAAATAATAATGATAGTGACATCAAACAAATTGACGAACATATTAATATCAAAGTTGTTGGAAGCGTAAGTTACCTTTGGTGTATATGCTATGCTAAGCTAAAAGAGTTATGAATAAGAACACGAGTAAAAAGATAAGCTCATTAAAAATGATGTGTATTAGCGTCTATTATTTTATATTTGATTATATTGCATGCTAATTATAAATTGCTTTTTTTATCATTATCGGATCATAATGAAGTATTTTTCAGGATTAAAAGAACAACACAATTAAAAAAACTTATGGATGCTCATTGTGATATACAAGGAAAATCTTCATTGTCACTTAGGTTTCTTTATGATGGTGATCGTATACAAAGCCATAATACGCCTGCAGATGTATGTATTTGAATCTTTCTTAAAGAATCGATTATTTCATTATTTATTGGAATATTATATCTTCTTTTCCTAAATAATTAGTTGGGTATGGAAAATGGCGATTCCATTATGTTATGGTGGTAATAAGAAATCAAAATCATTATGTTATATGTGTGTGTATATACATTAATTTATAATCGTAGGTAGAGAATTCTTAATATAAATTGAATCGTTCGTTATGCATACCATTCACATATATAACATACAAAATTTTTTTTATATTCAACATATTCAACTCTCAAATTATACGTTGAATGAAATCATTTTTATTGTCATTATAAAATTAACATCAAAGTCACTTAGTCGCTCCATATTTTACATAATTGTAGATTTCAATTTCAATGATATAGAATATTTATTGTGTTAAAAAGTTCAGTATTTGGGTGTGAAATCCCTTTAGATTGGTTAATTTTCACTTGTTCGTTGTGTCGCGTGGTTAGGAACTACATCCAAAACCCCGTTCTTTATTTGATTAGATAGAAAAATGACTACCTTGTAATTATTATTATTATTATTATTATATATACTAAAAAGGGGGCCGGTAAGAGGCACACTTGATGTATTAGTATGTAATGAATGATCTCAAATTTGTATAATATTAATGCTATTTATTTTCTTGGATATAAAATGCGGATATTTAGTTGAAAGACAAATTATTATTTTATATATTTATAGTTTTACTGATGAGTAAAATTTGATCATTAATTAATCCTGCCATAAGCACCTGGTAGGCTCACTCTTTTTATTCTGATTCATATTTGTTTATTTTTGAAAACTTGCATTTATTATTTCCCAATTTCATTTAACTCGACCTGTGTGTAGTTGTGAGGGATTATAACTTTTATTGATTTCCATTCATATTATAAAGAAAACACAAAAAACTGAAATCTGAAGTTCTTTCTTCACAAACTCCCAAATCTTCATTTTCAACGAACTCATTATCATCTGTTATTTCCATTACTTCCACAATAAAATGTTATCAACTCGCGCAGTTTATAATGATTAATGATGAAAGCGATGAGATTATCAATTTAGCTGATTATTATCCACAAATGGATGAAGAATGTGCCAAAATGGATCCTTTTCAATGAAAACAAAACAAAAATGCAGTTTTGAATTAATAACACCATTAGATGCAATTCTCCGTGTAGAAATTTTTTTGGTTATATGGTAATTCCGAAATTTTTTTTCTTTAAAGTTTCAAAATGCAGATCTTGTTTTAAATCGAGTATGGTTCATTTCCCCCAAATGTCAACAGGATGACGTAGAAAGTTTAATAGGTGAATGTGATAATGAAGAACTGAGAAATGCATTGCAAGGTTTTACGAACTTTGTTGGTAAATGATATAGAGAATTTTGACGGTGTTGATGGTAGATTAATAATAATATAATGAGTGGTAATAAAATCTGCAAGTTACCAAGTGAATCCAATGGTGATTCATTTAAGGTAAAAGTAATCAGACTATTAATAATTTACGATCAAGTTTCCACGTATCTGTCTATCTATTTATTCTTTTTCATTATCTATATCATTATTATAATTTTTATTTAATTTAATTTAATTTTTAATTAATCATTATAATTTTTAATAAAAATTTTTTTTACTTTTGAAACTAAATTTGATTTCAAATTTAACCACTTACTCACTATTTAAATTTAATCGACTAAAACTTCCATTGGCATCATGTATATTCACTAAATTACTATTCCCTCTTAGATTTCCCTTTGCTGTTAACCCTGAAGACGACAATAAACCAACCACATTAGGATTGGTATTAATATTGCTATTGCTAATTCTGTTGCTATTATTTGTGTTATTTGCTGGAGATGGTACAATTGTTGCAATTGGTAAGTTACCAACTAAACTTGGTGATACTGCACGTCTTTTAGGATTAAAATATGGTTCAAATCTATCATCTGAAGCTATTAAAATTTTATTAATAGATAAAAATTTTTTAATTTTATATTAAAAGCAATATTTAAAAGTGACAAATAAAATGCTTGTATTTTACCTTTTCGTTTAGAGCGGCCAGATACAGACCATGGTCCAGCCAAGGATGTAGGAGAAGGTGTATCCTGACGAAACTTTTATTTTTTTAAAATAAAACAAAAAATCAACTTGATTCATTTAAATGAAATATTAAATCAGCAACAAACATACTAATATATCAATTTCAGGATTCAATTTAGAAGATGCATAAGGTGGTGGAGAAGGTTGAATATCTCGGAATTTAATCCAATTTACTAAAAATTCCTAAAAATTTTATTGTAATTTAAAAAAAAATTTGTCGGAAAAAAGTCCTTTTGAAAATTTTGAAAAAGAAAATAAAACCTCGGGTAATTTTGCATGATCCATAGAAACATCGTGCTCATTTTTGAGTACTTTAGTAGTCTTGTATTCCTGCTTTATTTCAGTTTCAATTGGTCGGGCCTCTTCTTGTAGTTCATTAACAACGCGTTGAAAAGATTTTGATTTTGGCTAATGTTTATTTAATATATTTAATATGATTTTTTTCTATAAAATAAATTTTTTTTTAATAATATAAGAACACTTACTAAAAGTGATGCTCTTCTAGAACGAACAGCGCGGTGTATTGGCGATTGTTTATCAGTTTTCTGGTCACTCGAGACATGTGTTCCACTGTTAGAACTATCTAAACTCATTCTTCTTATGCGTTGATGAGGATTTGTAGTAATAAATGGAGAATTGGTTGTCTTTATGGTGCAAGGTGGAGGAGTTGTAGGTGTATTTGGCCTTGAGGTTGATGTAAATAATTTTTGTACAAATGGGAAAAAGGCAAACTTGGATTCTTCTTCATTACCAGATTCAGTTCCACTAGATGGAGTTGGTGTGTCAAGTTGCATCGATATATTTGAAACATTACTATCTCTACGACGATGACCTGACCCTATGTCATATAATTGAACAGACATTGCTGAAACATTGCTATCCCTACGACGATGACCTGATACAACCGCATCATCAGGACTATCGAATAAAGAATTAGAAAGATTATTATTACAACCGATATTGCAATTATTATCACTAATTCCAGAAACATTTGCTAATATTAATTGATTGATGTTAGTGTTCAATGAGGGTGGTACAGGTCTAGCAATCTTACGAAGATATGGTTGTGAGGGTAATTGTGTTATTGTCGGGTGTGGTGTTGAATCATTTTCAGCTAAAGATGTAGTAGCATTCTCGAAAGTTACATTATTGATATTATTATTGGCAGTTTTAAGTTTAAGAAGTTTTCCAAGCTCATTCTGTGAAACAAAATGTAGATTCGTTGGACACGAAGCTGGCGTTGTTTTTGTTGTTGCTGACAACGAATCCAACGAAAACTTAAATTCATGATTATTTTTTGTTGCTGGTGAATTTGAAATTTCTTCAGATGAATTTTGGGTTGCTGTTCTTTTACTCATTTTCCCTAATTTTTTTTTTTTAAATTAATTAGTGTGAGAATTTCAAAAAAAAAAAATTTTAAAAAATAATGTAATGGTATGTATTTATATGCGTGTGCGTGTGTTACGGCGTAACTGTTTCCTACACCCCATATTAATATTAATTTAAAATTCGGGGTAATTGGAATGTTTGTAGAGTTCTATACTTTTTTAGTACATGTATGTAATTTGGGAATTTGGGAATTTTCAAAAAAAAATGTTGAGACTTTGTCAATTTTTAGTTTAAGGAAAAACTAGCCAATAAGTTTTGAAAGCTTGAATCATCGACAATAAATTTTGCAAATCCGCAAATAACACGTGACAAAAATAGAGTTTGACTATTTTTTGTGCACTTTGAATTTTCATGATAGATAATTTTTTATGCCATAAACTCAAAAATCACTACCCAAATTACACCTATCATTATGAACAATATATATTTAAAAATCATGGAGCGCATTTGGAAACCCAGATGTGAAGAAATGATTAAATTAGAAATCTCTTTAAATATTACTAAAAAAGAAATACAATAAAAATCCTACTAACAACTCCTCTATAGTCTAAATAGATAGTCTAAATAGAGATACAAACAATTTATCAAATGGTTCTGAGGGTATAGAATATGCAACTGCATCATGTGATTTCCTTTTAGATTATTATAATTGGTAATAACCATTTGCTTTTATCTACATTTGAATATCAGGTGTTAAATCTTAACACCTTTACAGGGCCTGATTTAGTAAGTAACAGTGAAAGGTGGTTTCATAGTGAACTTATTAGTTTACTAGGGGGCAGTCATTTTTCAAACTTTAACTGACATGATTCTTGTTGCATTGAACTTATTTAAAAAATTCCAACATAGCTTGATAGCTTTTAACTAGAACAATCAATTTATGTTGTTGTTTTTTTCAAGTTACATGAAAATGTCAATTTTAAAGAAGACCAATTATTTTGGGTGACACGCACTATGGATCCAAAAGAAGCATATCTTATATACTATTTTAAGAACCCCTTTTATATGTTGGTTGAAATTATTCTTGAAGAAATCCTTTTTTTTTATTCCCAAAAGCAAATTGTAACCACTTCATATTCATTCATTTTATATTCGTTCAATTAAAATATACAAATATTCATTAAACCAGTAAATTAATTAATCAGTGAGAATGATTATTCATTGATTATTCAGTGAATATTCATTGTTAACAAAAAAATTTAAAATTTATTTAATCATTTTACATTCAAGATTGTCAATATTTTTTTTTTTCAAAAAACAATCTTTTCAAATAAAAGTGGATTAAGTTTTGTTCTTTTTGAGGTCATCATATAAGTGTGTAATATAATTAACTGTAGGTTCACCACCACATACTAAAACATATTACAATAACAGAAACTTCAGAGACATTGACTTGACAATAAGCTCCTTTAGATTTTTCTCCATCTTTTACAATTTCAGTTTCTTCCATCAAGTTCCATATCCAACTTGACTTCTTAAAACTACTCTTTTCTTCAAAAATAATGAGCAGTAGAGGACTCCTCCCTTCTCATTAATTATTATTACTTTCTCCTATTATAGTGACTGAGGCTCTTTTTCCATTTTAAATTTAATTAATTAGATGAATTAAATGAGAATTATTCGCGAGAAAATTTTATATTGATTATCAGTTATTCATTGAATATTCATTTTTATTTATCATATTAATATTTGGTCAATCAATCAATGAAATGTTCACTGAATATTCACTGAATATTATTCATTGAGTGCGACCTTACAAAATGCTGCCATTATTCCAGTCTAGAAAGCCTTTTTCTCCAGAGTTCAATAATAACTATTTAAATTATTAAATTATTAAATTATTGATGATTGACTTTATTCTAGCTATAACCTTATTACTTACAAAAGCATCACCTGGTTTCTTCATCCATTTTATTTTTTGAAGATAAACAATAATGTATCATAGATACAAATATTAAACATTCTTGTTGGTTGGCCGATTATTATAGAAATATTTAGTGTAACATATGATGAATGACCTATATTCGTTGAATTCGAGTAACAATCAATAAATATGTCAGAAACTAAAGAACAAACTAAGCCGCCAACTTTTGAGGAATTAAAAAGGTTTGAATTTATCAAAGTTTTAAGTGAAGGTATTTATTCTATTTTTTTATCTATATATATCTATAAATCAATGTATATATATCATTAAATGGTCATCTTTTATAAAAGACACTCGTACAAAAAAAATTAATCTATTAGGTTATTTGTCTACACCGCCATCATCATCATCAGATGATCCAACTTTACAAAAGCATCATGCGATTTTATTAGTTGAAAAATCACATTTTGATAATAAGGAATTATCTAACTTTACTAGCCAACGAATCAATGATTGGATGTTAAAAGATAAAAATGATATTTATCACTGGTATGATGGTTTATTGAATAAAGATGAAAAATTGCCAGATATTAATATGACACTAATTTGGCCTGCAACAGAAACTGTAAGTTTAATTAAATATTAAATATTATGATCGAGAGAATAAATAGAATTAATTAATTATTAAATAAGAGAATGCATTGATTATTTATCATTTAGCACATAAAAAAATATAGTCATCAGAAACGCTATTTAATACATGAAACTCCTCAAATATACAAAAATATTATAGAGCCATATATAGATTCTATACCATCAAGCAGAATACAATGGGTTTATAATATTTTGCAAAAAAAGAGTGAGGCTGAAAAAATTTTGATGGAAGATCCAAATTATCAAATTGGATTTGTTTTGCTACCTGATATGTAAGATGAAGATGAAAAAAAAAAAATATTGACAATAATAATAGTTAATGCTAATTTGTTAATTCTTATTTATGTATTATTATTATTATTATTATTATCTGTTATGATGATAATGTAGGAAATGGGATAACAAAACTTTAGAATCACTTTATTTGGTTGCAATTGTTCATCGAAATGATATTCATTCACTTCGAGATTTGAACAAATCACATATACCATTGTTAAAAAATTTAAGAAAAAAAATTTTGGAATTTGTGCCAAAAAAGTTTGTGGGAGTTGGTGCAGATGAATTAAGATTGTTTGTACACTACCTGCCTTCCTATTGTAAGTGATTGAGCCTTTATATTACATATATATAGCTATGTCCAATCCTAATTATAAATATTTTTAATATAGATCATTTCCACATTCATATAACACACCTTAGCAGTGACACTATCCCAGATGGTATAGCAATTGGCAAGGCATATTTATTAGATGATATCATAACTAACTTAGAATTGTTTTCAGATGAGTATTATCAAAAAACTATATTGACTTACGTTATTGGAGAAAATGACTTATTATTTTCAAAGTTGAATGATGTTGGTGCAAGAGTAAATCATGAAAATTATTAAAATTATTTTATTTCTGAACAAAAAAGAATAAAGATGTTTGTTGAAAAGGATGTGTGTGGTATGGGTGATTATGAGGGTGTGAAAAGAAAAAAAATAGTTATATCTTGGCCCCTGTCATAGTTTCATCACAAATTGGCAATCTCATGCACTCTCCTCATTCCCAAAGCTTGTGACTTGGAAATAAAGGCACGTCCCCTGATACACAGTCTTTTTCCAGTCTATATGGGATGTGACAAGCAGAAAGAGACAAAAAAGATCTGCATCTGAAGTGTAATCACTAAGAAGGTATGAGAGACCCTGGATCAAATTTGAGTTTTTTGCTTGAAATATCAAAAACATGCACGTAACTAGATACTCCACATATATAAAACCATTCTCTCTAAATGTACACTTGTGGCTTTTATGTGACTATTGATTGTGCAACAAACCATATTTTACATTAATCAGAAGAAATACAAAGTTACCCCATACAACATTCGAATTATATTCAAATTTTTGAGTATTCGTTTGTATACTTTCAAGTATATGTAATGTTTTCAAGTATTTGTAATAATAATGTTTTAATTTTTGTAATCTTAGAAAATAACCTCTTTCCAATAATTTTTTTAATGATGTCTAATAATTTCTTTGTATTAAATAACACTACCAAATAAGAACAAATAAACACAGTTTCGACGAATATTGATGATGTTCAACAGATCATCCATGATTCATTATTATTATACTAAAGGAAATAAAGTTATGATGAATTTTAAAACTGAATATTTGTCTGCTATTAAAATTCAAAAAGACAAATAGGCGTGTTTTCATTTTTAGATCACTCAATACAACTAAAAATTGGGTGTGAGTGACTTGCTGTGATCAAAAGCGTCAATATAAAGTATTCATAACGTTATGATCACACCGTACTGGATTTTGGGGTTCAAACAAAATCAGCGCATATGATCAGCTTCTAAATCAAATCCTCCTGTAAACAATCTAAAGGTACTTTTTGCAATCGAAAGAAAGAGAGCTCTATTATAAATTTCAAAATACTTTAGTTTCTGTAAATTTACTGCAAATTGATTGGAATTGTTTTTCGAAGTTACCAATTTCCTTATACCACCAATACTTACTTTTACTGTACCATGACTGTGGTAATTCATTTCTGCTTTTAAAAAATTCCTAAAATGAACAGGAAGAAGAACTTTTGAGAAATCTTATAATTTAAATTAGTATCATTAGAAATTACCTTTTGATTTGTGCCCTTTTTGTTGATTGATTTATTTGATTAAACAATGTAGGCTACACAATTTTTTTACAAAGGATTAATAAATAAATAAATTGCATCGCCAAGTATTAATTATCTATTTAAAATAGAATGAATAATATTAATCCTGCCTATATAAATGTCAAATTTAATAAGATTATCCCTCCCATGCAGGTTATAGGACCCGGAAGGATTTTGATTTTTAAAAAGGGAAAGAACCACCTGTTCAGTAAAAATTCGGAGCCATCTTGTCCCCTCTAAATTTTTTCATCATATTTTCGGGGTGAAATGGTTAGATTAATATTTTTTTAGATCATCAGAATATTTTGATTTCTAAACACTTTAATCAGATATCATTAAACGACAACAATCAAGAATCTCAGACATCGTTCGTTTCAAGAAACTAATTGAAAAATGCACATTTTGTTATCACAGAATGTACAGTCGTGCCTTCGTATAAGAACAAATCGTTTATAAAAAACTCCTTTTATTGTCACAGACCAATTTGATAATAATTTTCCCTTCTTTCTATAAAAGAACAACATATACAAGAACTAAAACATGTTTTTTTCAAAGACGTTTTAACTTGTGTAAGAACAAATGCGTGAAAATTTTAATTAAATTAAATAATGAAAAAGAGCCTATTAGTGACTAACTTAGAAAGGAAATATGTATTTACAGGTATTCTTCCTGGTGACCAAAGATTACAAACAAATCCAACGATGGATGATGATAATGAGTTTGTCAATCCATTTAATAATTTGTTAACTAATGATAATAATCGTTCATCATGTTGAAGAATACACACTACTCAGTCGATGAACCACTTGCAACTGAAGATATTCTTAGTGATAGAGGAATTGTTGAAAATGTTTTTAGAAGATGCGCAAATTGAAGCTGATACGAATGTTTCAGATCCTGGTGAAGACAATTACTACCGATGTTTACTATTAAGAACCTCATAAAGTTTTAAAAAAAGTGATTAGGTTTGAAGGGAACCAGGATGAAATAATAATAATAAATTTTTCTTACTCTCGTTATAACGGTCCTCGTTATAACGGATTTTCGTTACAACGAACAAAAGTCTTTCAATAAAAATTTTGTTATAACTAATTTATTAATAAAATAAGCCATATAATAATAACAAACATTTAAATGAGAATTCTCATATTACCAATACTAGTCGCACTGTACCGAACTTTTGTGGCTGATTTAAAAAACTCACGATATTAATATAAAAAATTTAATTAAATAAAATCAGCTAATAAAACCTATATAAAGTCAGCCGAGAGAACCTTTTAAATGATAAATAAAACTTATTATTATGATAAATTCAAAATTTGATAATTATATTATACCATTTTAATATAAAAAGTCCTTTGTTTAATTACCGAAATTGGAGTATTGTCCTTTAATAGTAATAAGTAATTCTGTATAAGAATACATTTTGGCCCTCATTTATTATTGTTTATATTTTTTTTTGTGATCGCCACGCATATTTGACCAATTGTTTATTAGAAACATGACTCAAGTAAATTTATTTACATTTTTAATTTTTCAAAATATTCAAAAAGCGTTAAATACATCAAATGTCAACACCAGTTGGCTCTCTTCCTGGTGAATATATTTATATTTATAGAAAGGTGAACCTAAAGAAAAGAAAAGGACTTTGTAAAAATAATAAAAACAACCGATTTTAGTGAATTCATAAAGAGTATGTTGATGATAAATTCTTGGTCGGCTGAGTGTTTATTTTGTACAAATTTAATTTCGAGTTTCAATAATAAGTACAAATGTAAACATTATTTCTTTCTTTGTTGAAGATAAGATATTGGTTTAATATTTCACAGTTATTACAATGAAACTTTAATATATTTTTCAAAAAATATCAAACAATCAACATTCGTAATAAAATAGTAAAAAAGAAAATAATAGTAAGATTTATCAATAGTTCATTTTTATTTTGTTACACTTCCCCTCGCTTAAGTTCTGTCAATTCTTATGGTTCAATTAATTCTTTCAAGATTCTTTGTGACATTTTCTTTAATTTTTGTATAGTAAGATATTTTAGTTCTAAGGTTATTAGAGGGGTATAGGTTTAAGGGTTCTGTATACTCTTGTTGTCTCTCCAGCTGTTTCTTGCATAATTTTCCACTTCCCTAGCTTATATTTTTTCCAAAGTATGGATTTTTGTAATTGGTGCTTCAGGTATTAGATGCTTCACATATGGAAGCTCTCCTCTGAGTAAATGAGTTCATTGTACAAAATTATTCAATTCGCCAAGAGTCATATTTCTCAAGTGGTCAAATTTTTCATAAAGTGAATTAATTGTATAATGGAAACAAAGAGAAATTTTCTTTTAAGTTCTTTGTCATGTATTGTTAATTGTCCTGATTACTTTAAATTCAATTTACAATTATTGTCATATTTGTCAATTAATGAATTTAATGTCCACATAATTATCAAGAAAAAAAAGTAAAAGTTGCCATCATAAAAGAAGGAAATAGACAGGATAATAAAGAATCCAATTATGTATATAATAAGTTTTTATTTTATATATTCATATAGTTTTTATATTTTGAATAAAATTTATGTTCACAAAAAAAAGATTAAAAATCTTCAATAGTCACTAAATAATTGATTTTCTGAATTCTTTGATCCTTCTTTTGATCTTGTTTCTTCAAGGTTTTGTGAAATTTTTATCAGATGTAAGTCTAATTCCTTTTGATCCCTAAGAGCTGAAAATGCTAATTTTAATTTCTCGAGAGCATTATCAGTCATAATAATTTGATGGTAATGAATGCTTTTCACAAACAGAATACTCATTTAAAGAGTCGATAGATTATATTTGGCAAGTATAGTTACACACCCAACTACTTTACTTCCTGGTGCTCATCTCCAAGTTTGTTCACTTTTAATTTCAATTAACTCAAATGGTATTTTTAAGTAAAATTTTTACTTAAAAAATACCATTTGAGTTCTAGAGATTGGCACCGTTAACCGTGGTTAAAACGGTTAACCAGTTAAAGTTTGTTTTTAACCGGTTAATTCTGTGTATCGGTAAAAAATTAACAAATAAATAATAAATAACCGCAATATACATATAATCCATTCATTCATTCAACATTAAAACAATTGAATAATTATCTATTTTTATAAATAATATGAATTTTGTCTAGATTTTATTGAGAATTATGTTAATGAAGAATAAAATGCAAACTTTGAAAGTGAAACTGGGAATGTAATTGATATTGTGGAATTGGTAACTTCGAAAAACAATTCCAATCAATTTGCAGTAAATTTACAGAAACTAAAGTATTTTGAAATTTATAATAAAACTCTCTTTCTTTCGATTGCAAAAAGTACCTTTAGATTGTTTACAAGAGGATTTTGATTTAGAAGCTGATTATTCTAAGTATTTTTTGAATATCCATATAAAAGGAAAATGGACAATTTAAAGAAGTTTTTTAATTGTAAATTAGAATTGATGGCATTTTCATGGCAAATTATTATGTGCGGATTTTTAGTATCTTTAACATATTAATAACTTTAACTTTTTTTTTCATAATAAAATTGAATGAAACTTTTTATATTTTTATTGTTTTAAGTCTTCTATAATAAAGTTACCTCATTTGGCTATTAACAAATTTTTTTCAAAATTTTTTTTATTTAGTAATAAAAAAAATTCATGTTTGTATCTTGATACAATTTTTATTATATAGTTTTTTATGTTACAATGTTCCAACGCGAAATAAACATTGCGTTATTATATAGTATTGATTATATGTACAATTGTTTTACAATGGTTTTATAAATGCCTTCTTTCACCATGTGAATATCTACTAAAACGGAAATTAAATTTTACTATTTTGGAAAAAGTAATAAGTGCAACGTGATACGCCCGCAATAATTAATCTGTTAGTGATCGCCAAAGAGATAAATTTGTTCAAAGAATTGTAATAATAAGAGCCTAAAAAAAGAAAATTTTGGAAATTTCAAACGCGTTTCAAAATTTCAGTCTTTACGCTGATAAATATTTACGCTTAAATGGGCAAATTTGTGTTTTTATCCTTTGCAACTAATTTATCACTCAAACAGGCAAATTATGTTTTAGCCTTTACAACTTATCTCCTAGAAAGGTAAATTTATATCCCAATAAATTAAGGAGGTTTTCCAAGATTGATTTTTTAAAAATGAAGAAGATTAGAAGCAGAGGTAGTTTTTATGGTAATTGCCCTCAATGTAATAAACCTAGGACTAACCTGAATTTTTGTATTAATTGCCAACATAATTATCACATTGAAAATTTTGATAGGTGGTCAAGTGGTAATTTGAAGATTGACGAACTTATTAGATATACACAGGTAAACTCGACTCATCATGATCTTTTGGAATGGATCAAATGGGATGATATTGAACTTATTGAATACCGTGATAAAGGTTGCTTTGGTGAAATCCATTCTGCGTACTGGTTGAGTGGTCCTTTGTCTATGTGGGATCGTGATTTAGAGTACTATAATAGACATGGCCCAACTAAAGTTGCTATCAAAAAAATTGATAATTCGCAAGAGCTCAGTCAAGAATTCGTAAACAAAGTAAAAAAAATTTATTATTATTTTTTTTTTTTTGAAATTTTCAGAGTTTTAAATTCACCCATCAACTTTTATTTATAGTTATATGATTTCCATCGATGTACAAAAAACAATTACATTGTAGATTTTTTTGGTATAACGTGTGACGATACATCTAATTATTGTTTGGTATTAAAGTACTATGAAGACGGAAATATCTATAAATTCCTTGATAAATCAGAAGGACTATTGTGTTGGCGAGACATAGTTGAAATCATTTGGTTGATCGCTGGTGGATTGAAATGCATACATCGAGAAAAATTATGTCACGGAAATTTTCATTGTGGAAATATATTGATCGATAATAGAGGTGATCTCCTTGATGTTGCGATTACTGATGTTGGTTTAAATACTTGGGCAAATAATACTATTGTTGAATCATCGGATAGAAAGAAGATATATGGAGTATTGCCATACGTAGCACCTGAAGTTTTACTTGGTGAACATTATACGAGCGCGTCGGATATTTATAGCTTTGGGATGATTATGTGGTCGCTAGGATCTGGAATCCGTCCATTTTCAGACATTGCTCACGACGAAAAACTTGCAAATGAAATAATCGTAGATGGGAAAAGGCCAAAAATATGTGAAAACAATTTTCCAAAAGTTTTTATTGACCTTATGAGAAGATGTTGGGAAAACGACACTAAAAGACGGCCAACCGCAAAGGAATTATTTGAAATTACTGGGAGGTGGGTATCCGATACTTGTGATAATCCGAGTCCCAATGAAACTAGTCGTCAATTTGATGATGCCGAGGATAAAAAATTCATGGAACTCGAAAAAACCCCTTTCTCCCAACCAAAGATTCATCCTTTAGCAATTTATACGAGCAGACTACTGGATTTTCCTGGAATTCGTTCTACTTGATTGATATTCGTTTCATTTATTTTTAATTATTCATATTTGTATAATAAATATTTTACGTTTTCGTTTTTGTTTTCGATGCCGTTGGCGTTGTCGTTGTCGATGTCGATGTCGTTCTCGGCGTCGTTGTCATTGTCGCTGTCGTTGTCGTTTCGTTTTGATTTTCAATTTCGATTTTTATTTGGCAAATCTGATGTATAAATTTATGAAATGGTATATGTGGTTTATATGAGTTATGCAAGTTAGAATTTATAATTTTTTTAAAAAGAGAAATATTCTATAAAAATTCGTTAAATAAATGCTTACATTATTTGCATGTATATAGGAATAAATGTAAAAGAAAATTTTTAATATTTTAAATAAATAATTTTACTATAAAAGACATACCTAAGTGATCAAAAATCTGTAAATATTCATAATAATGTAATATTTGGACATTTATTTCTACTTATACTTGCAATTGAACGCGCGTCAAACAAAATTTTACGTATATGAATATACAGTCTCCGGAGCTTACATGGCTCAGGAGATAACCACTGTTTTATGGCTCATTACATAATTTCGGAATAGTCGCCTTAAATCCAGTCAGGGTATGATAATACATTTAGTGGCGCGTAAGTACAGCATTTAACCGTTCCGTTACAATAAAGTTCACAAGCGCCAGCCAATTACATAATAACAAGCTATCTCAAACTTAGTGCGTGATATCCGTCTATAGTCACCATTTGGCCGAATTTAAAATCTTAGAGTTTTTAAATATTGTTAAATAAATAAGTTTTTTTAAAATTATTTCTGATTGAAATCTTGTATTTTTTAACAATATACACATCATTGTCAATTTTGACACAAAATCAAAAGGTCCTTTACTTTGTTGACATCGGCAGAAAAAATGTAAATCATAAAGATTCACATAGTGAAAGCATTGAGTATAATAACCGTTTTTACAACAGGTTTAAAAATATTAATAAAATACTAGGAAAGTTATTGTAAAAACGGTTGTTACTGTACGTTCAATGACTTTACTATGGTTAAATATTGCTCATGTATTAATTTTTTAGTAAATTTAGCCGCTTTAATCTTTTTTTTTTTTTGAAATATATTAATTAAACATTCAACATTCAATTTATTTTGTTATTTTACGTTTATATATGTCAATTTTTATTACTTTTCTCAAAATCTTTCTCATCCTAAACCATAATAATAATAAAATAAATAATAAAATAATGCGTTATTATTAGCATTATATTATGATATGTTAGACAATTTAATTGTCTCTGGACCTTAACCTTTTGAAATTTTGTTCTAATTCAAAGTAATGTTGGTGAAATCAATCCTCTTGTCGATCTAATCAGTCCTGACGAAAGAAAGAAATTTTTTAGAAAGAAACGAATTATTATTCCAAAATAATAAAAAATTGAAATTTTGCATGAATGATTTTCATTGGTTAATATCACTCGGATTAATTATTTACGTCACAATAAGAAATTTTAATTTTTTTAAGTAGTTTTTTCTTTTAAAAAAAATATATATATCTAAAAAACATATAAAAATAAACATATAAATACAATTTTCAATATTGTTATCACTACCACCACCTTCTTCTTCACCATTTTCTATTCCAATTGTTCCCATATTTCCATCATCATCAATTGTAATATCTATATTATCATTGTTGTTATTCTTTGGACATTTTAATTTGTAATTAAAATAAATATATACCAATTTAAAACAAATTCAGGTGTCAATGGTTTATTTCTATTTTTATCATTTATAAAAGAAAAAGTGGACCAATTAATTTTAGAAGCAAGTTGATGGAATATGAGCTGAAATTATCAATTCTACCAAAATTTTGATTTTGTCATTCCTTAAAAATACTACTATCAATAATATAATCAATAATTCGTGATAGAAGTAGATAAAAATCTATAGGTCGAACGGATCATCAAATTAAATTTTCGTTACACGAGATATAAAAATTTCGATTTAAATCTGTAAATTTAATAAAAAAAGTCTTCAAAAATGGCATCTTCTATAAACAACCATTCATCATCATCATTGCCATCATCGTCATCGCTGATTAAAGAAAATTTTTGTTTAGGAATAAAATTAATTTGTTTTAAATGGACAGCTTTAAAGTTGGCAGTTGATCATCAATGGGGTGGTGTTGACTCTGAGGATAAACAAGAATGGCTTATTGGTGAAATTGTAGATTATTTCGAAAAAAGTAAAGATTTTTTTTTTATATTTTATAAAGTATGTTATTTGTTTTGATCAGTTGACAATTTTATAAATAAATAATACATAGATCATAAAAATGCCGATATTGAAGATTTAGAAATGATTTTGACACAAGTTATGATGGATGAATTTGATACTCTATTAGAAGATGATTCGGCATATCAGGTAGATGAAAATAAATAAAAAAATAAAGGAATGTTTTTCACCTAATATATTAATTTAAATTTCTCTTTTTTGTGTGGGGAAAAAAGGTATCAAAGGATTTTGTAAAATTATATAATGAATGCATAAATGAAAACTTCACAACAGTTGAATTATTAAAATCAAAACAGTCTTCTAACCATATAAATCCATCAACAAAAATCAAAAACCAACAAGATGATGATGATGATACTACTGATAGTGATGATGAAGGGGAGGAGGAAATAGAAGATAATGATATTATGGAAATTGATGATGATAATAAAAATAGTAGCAATAATGATAGTGGTAGTAGTGGTAAACAGAAGATGTCAAGGGAACCAATTATCGATGAAGAAGGATTTCAATTGGTGACAAGGAAAAAAAGATAAATCATTCCAAAATAAAAACCCGTATTTATTTAAAATGAATTTGTTCGTTCTTTCATTATTCCAGGAATCCTTCAGGATTTTTTTTTAAAAATGCTATCTCATGAACTGTCCTCAATACATTTGACATCAGAAACAGTAGATATATATTAAAAATATAAAGTAAAAGATTTATTTAAATTAATAATTATTGGAAAATTTTTTTTTTATAGTTATCATATGCAGAAGGAGATTATCCATTAGGTTACAATTACTTTAAACTAAAATTGAAGTCTGCCTTTATTAAGAAAAGTGAATTAACTGATCCATTGAAAATACAAGAAACAATTAATCACAGAGAATACCTTTTAAAATGGTTCGATTTCCCTCCATACAAACTTGATTATTAATTTGATTTGAGTTAATTTCTGATTTTCTTTTTATAATATTTTCTTTGTATTAAATAGAAAAATATTGATCATTGAAGAAATTTTATTATTCTGATAAAGATAATTGTAATAATAATGATTTATCCAACAATTACCAAGTTACTAATTTATTAAGTAGTTGTTTTTTTTTTTTTGAATTGATCAATCAATTAACCGAGTTATTGTTGATTTGTTTGACGTTGACATTGATGATGGTAATGGTGGTGGTGGTGGTGATTGTGATGATGATGATGATGATGATGATGATGATGATGATTTCTCTATCCATTGAACTAATCCATTTGTAAATGGTTCAGGTCTTAATAAACTTTTCTCTATGTAAAATTTTGTTTTGTTACTGCTATTATTATTATTATTTACTTTCCAAGTAATATATTGAAATTTGTAATCTCTTGAGACGTCAACTAATTCGTTCAATTTTATTAAAGTTTTGACTCTATTACCAAAAAAACCCAAAGTTTCAAAGTAAAGAGATGGATTTCCTGATTTATCCAATTTGTATGGATCAAAAACATCTGTATTATTTAACTTGCTTTTCTTGAACGTTGGTAGATAAAGGCATAGACGAGTGACATATGTTGCGCTTACATGATTTATAAACACAAGTGGAATGATTGAGGCTAACACTGTTCAAGAGAATAAAATAATAAATTAAATAATAAAATGTGACTTTGGAAAATAATAGTTTGTTAAATCATTACCAGCAAGTCCTCCTAACGTTGGTGCTCTTCCATAATAAAATATTAATGGTATTGTCATTAATCCTGCAGCAGCAAATACTAGGGACATTCTTTTATAAAGTATCATATTTCTACTCATAGGTCCAACATAGATCAACCACAAATTATGAAGGTTTATTTTTAAACTTTCATCATTTTTATTACTACTAACAGCATCACTACTAAAATTTCTAATAAAATTTTTATGATGGTTAATAATACATTTGTAATTAATAATAATACTTCTATTAATAAAGGTTTTATGACAATTTAACAATAATAATGGTTTAGAATGTGATTGATGATATAAAGTTCTTAAAAGATAATTCATTTTTCAAAAAAAAAATTTAATGATTTATTTACTAAATAAAAATGAGATTATCGAAAAAAATTTTAAATTTATAAATATTAATAATGAAAAACAAGGTTTATCTAAAATATATTAATCAAATAAACTTGAAATTTTCACCATTTTCACCTTCTTCTAAAGCTACTAGGTAAGCAATTTAATAGTAATAACGAATAAAAGAATGCGATAATAATAATTCTTGTTCTATTTAATCATTAGAATATTCCTTGCTCGTGTTATGAACAATAAATTATCTGAAGAAAACCCAAAGATTGTTATAAATACAACTTTATTAACTGATGTAAATGAGGAACCACAAATAAGTGTGACTTATCGTATGTTTGATATAAATCTATATTAATAATAATAATAGCAATGTTAAGATTCCATCTGATTATTACATTAAATATTAACCAAATTAAAGGTGATGGCAAAAAACTTGAATTATTTCCTGGAGAAAGAAATATTGACGAGTAAGTGTGATATATAATGAAACTTACTCGATTACAATTCTTTTCTGTTCATTAATTCATCCATTTGATTATCGAATTACCTTTTAGAGTTTTACAAATTGTTGGTAAACATTTAAGAAAATTAAAGGAAAAAGAAGAATTTACAAATTAAAAGGTTTTATAAAGAAAATATTATTTCCTGCTAAGAATTTGTCAGTAATTCCAATAATTGAATAAAAAGGATATTATTTTTATTATACGCTGTTTTGTATTCTTACTAATTATTTGCATTTATAAATATAAATTCTTTATCCAACAGCACAGTTAAAATAAAATTCACAAATGGGTATTTTAATAAAAAAGCTTGATATTATTAGTATTGTATTACTTTATCTAAACACATCGATATCAAAAGTGTTTTATTTTCGTTTTTTGTTTCATAATAAACTTTTAATTATTCAGTATCTCCACGTAGAATTCAATAAGGATTTAGTTTTTCCCTTCTGACTTGTTTTGGTAAGCAATTACTTTCTAAGTTCAATTTCATTTTCAAATACAAATTGACAAGATTAATTAATCACCCCTATCAAATTATTCTCAGCTAGGTCTGCATGATTTTTGGATGGTTCAACATGTTCTTCACTAGACGACTTGTTTTTTTTACTCGTTTACTTTACAAAAATATTTTTCCATAGGATCACCTTTCTATAAAATGTAAATATGTTCACCATGCAGAGAGATTATTGTTATAATGGTAGAATTTAATTCTGCTTTAAATTTTGCTCTTATGTAGCCAACTGGTGTTGGCATTTGATGTAGCAATTACAACAGTATTTAACGTTTTTTGAATATTTTGAAAATTTAGAAAAAAATTAAAAATGTAAATAAATTTACATATTAATATAATAAACATACCGATTAATCTCATTTGTATTTAATTTTTTTCCTTATTAAACAATTTGGTCATTTTGAATCAAATATGCATGACGATCAGTGTTGGAAATTCGTCGATCTTATGATCTGCAAAAAAAAATTTGTGCACATATGAACACAAGAAATTTTTATTTA
>CAUDNR010000219.1:3754-30092 GCA_958430865.1 Entrophospora sp. SA101 | reverse complement strand
ATTTGAGTTGCAAATAATATAAATCAATTTTATTTTAACATCAATTTTTATATTACAAATGTGAATGGTTATTATGTAAATTATTTTTTGTCATTAAAATCTATATTAATAAAATTTTAAATCACACTTATTGCTGAAGGTAAAAATTAAAATTACAATTATTAAATTGTCCTTGTTGAAATACTTTTAAAAAATCCTCCAAATTACTATTTATATTTAATGTTTGAGATTCTAAAAAAAAATTAAACAGTTTTTTAATTTTTCTATATGAATTTTTAAAGAATCAATTTATATTTTACCTTGTAATAATGTTTTAGCAGTTTTAAAAATTGGTGTAGTAGTAGAATTTGCTGGAAGAGAATTAATAGATATTGTTGAAGGAGTATTAGATGATGTTATTGGAGATGAAATAGAGATAGAATTTGATGAAGAATTGTAATCAAGGTCTTGGTCAGACGTAGGTGTAGAAATAATTGATGAAAATCCATTGGGTGGTGTGGTTTAAATAGAATTTTCTATAAATGAAAATATTGTTTGATTAATTATTTATTCATTTAAATCAGATAAAAAATAATTAAATATTTTACCTTCTTTGTGTTTAGTATATTTATTAGTCACTTCATACTATTAACTTGCAACTTATCTTTGGATCTTTCATAACTAGCTAATCCTTTTAATGATTTATGTCTGGAAATTGATATGGTTTCAATATCTGTAGTACCAACATTTTCTTTAAGATTTCGAATTAAAGTTTTTCTGCCAGAATGTGTAGTTATTTTTCTATTACTCAAATCAATACCACTTTGAATGGCTATATTTTTCAACCATGATTTTAGTTTTGTTTGGCCAATATGTGTTGATTGATACCAATGATCTAATAAAGTCCATTCTAAGAAATACAAATTTTTTTATCATGATAGCAAATTAGTTATGCTAATATGAATTGGTATAGGTATCAAAAATGTTAACCTTCGTCTCCTTTAACAGGATGTAGATAAAATGCTGGTTCTGCATTTTTGGGTCTTTTGGAAAAATATAAATCATAGTCATCCATTATTTCTTTATCATAAGGAATCAACAAATTATCAGCAAGTCCACCCGAAAGTCCTCTTTGGTTAGCTTTAGATAAATATATCAGCACTTCAAAAGAACCATCTTGTTTTTTTATAAAATGATCTATCTGTAAATTATAATGTTCATTGAGACAGAGGCCAAGTAAGTTACAATTCCTGAAGAATATTCTGTTCAGAAGACCTATAGGATTTGTTTTGCTAGTATAAGGATGTTGAAGAATGCTGATAATTTCGCTTTTGGTAAAAGAATCTGAGCCATGGCTTTCTCCATTACCTAATTCATCAAGATGCCGAAGCTTACCATCAATAACTTCCCACAATTTTTTAAAGATCTGTTTGTTATAAATATCAATCCTGTCAATAACACTATTATTTGCTAGATGTCTTGCTACAGCAGATACAAATGTTTTAATTGATATTGACGAATAGTCACTTCCATCATCTCTTTTCATTTTAATTATATAATTAATTAGTTGCCTTTCTAGATCATTAATATTATCAATATTTTCTATTTTACAATTACAATTACAATCCTTTCTAAAATTTTCTAAATGGTTAATCCAATTTTTTGTTGAGTTGACTGTTCCTTTTCTCTTGGATTTATTTAAAAAGTATTCAAATTCACTGTCACTAGGTTCGGAATATATAAACGTCTAACAAAAGAAAAAAAATAAAAAAAAAAAAAATATATATATGCACTAATACAATTTAAGGCAAAAAAATATGTATGTGTTTTACGAACTTTTCCAGCTTTACCCATATTACTGTTATTATATAATCTTTAAATTAGAAGAAATTCGAATAAAATACAACAAAAAAGTTTAAAATATCAGTGCATGTTATGCAAAAATTATCATAGCTCAGTTTCACAATATAAACGTTATTGTATGGATATTTAAAAATTCGTATAAGCTATGACTGCGTCATAGCTTGCACGATATTTTTAAACACCCATACAATAACTAGTACATAGCATCTTAAAATTTATAAAAATTTATTTAAAAAAATTAAAAAAAAAAATAAAAAACAAAAAAACAATTTTAAATCACCATTTTTCTTAAATAATATTTTTATAACCAATAAAATGACTACTAAAAATTTAGGCCCATGCAATGTTTTAAATTGTGAAGCAAAATGTTAAATTTAGAAGATTCACCAAAGATGGTTTAAAAAATGCTAAAAATCATGGCACATATGAGGATTATAATTACCTTGAAATTAATGATCAACTTTGTCCTAAACATTACTTATCAATTGTACAATCAAGTAGAAATAAATCAAATAATCAAAAAAGAAAGTCAATAAAGCTTACTTGTTACTCTCAATTAAAATTTTACATTATTGGACAACAATAAATTTTTTTTTTTTTAATTTATTCGATTGCTCTTTTTAGTATTTTGACATGTGATACAAAAACATTTTCTTATAAAAAAAATAAAAATGAATTTAAATTATTTTCAAGATTCTATAGAACAAGCTAATTTGGTTAATAATAACAATAATATTTTAGAAATACAAGTTGATCCTTGGAACACCAATACTTCTTTAGACTTTAAAACTATTATTTTTCCAGAAAACAACAACAGTATCGACAGCAGTTTATCATCATTAACAAACGCTTCAGTAAAATTTAAAAAAACCAGCTTTCCTCGTAAATTACCTCTTACTCCAACAACTGAACATCCGCTTGATCAACCCACAGATTTACCAGCTGCTACATTAATAACATTTTCAAAAAAATTTATTTTTAATTCTAATAAAGCTTATTTACCTACTTATTTAGAATGTTATGATGATAATGGTTTGAAATTAAGAGATTATGATTATTCGTTAATTAAAGATTTAAAAAAGCAACAAAATAACAATAATAGTAATAATATAAATGAACATTCAGAAGGAAAATCGTCATCAATTGATAATAGTTTAGAAAATAAACTGGTTGCCGTACATATTGTAAAACCTTCTGACACATTGCCAGGTATTGCATTACTTTATGGAATTGAGGTTTGTGAATTATTATTATTATTATCTTATCATCTCTTTTTTTTTTAAGAAAAAAAATCAAAATCAATATTTATTAATTGATTAATTAATTTAATTAGTTATCAGCACTGAAAAGAGCAAATAAATTATGGACAAATGATTCAATTCATACGCGTAAACATTTATATATTCCTCTTGATCAATGTAAAGTTATTCATGATGAATCAAAAGCAATAATAGAAAGTGACTTTAATCATATTGTTATAATGAATCGTAGTAGTAGCAATCCAATAATTGCTAATTCTTTATCGTCGTATTCTTCTTCGTCATCTTCATTTTCTTCATCAAATACATCATCTCCCTATATAATATCATCATCATCATCAACATCTTCTTCACCCAGATCTTCTTTTACAATTCATGATAGAAAATTATTATCACTATCAACGGCGGATACAACACCTGCTGGTGGTAATGGTTCAACTGTTATCACATCACCTTTAACTAAAAATACTAATAGTAATAGTAATGATAATAATAATAATAATAACAATGATAGTAATAATAGTAATAGTAATAATAATAGTAATAGCAATAATAATAATGATAATAATGATGATGATGATGATGATGATAATAATAATAATAATAATAATAATAATGAACTTGTTATACCTTCACCAAGTTATTCTTTTATTAATACAAAAGTTTTTATTAGATCTGAAATATTAAAATTACCCACAAAAAAATTATCTTATTTTCCATCATCTCAATAATAATAACTATCGTCATCATCATCAAGAATAATTACAAATAATAATCACATTATATTTTTAATATTTTCAATTTCCACCTATGTATATTATCTTCAATTAAAAATAGAATAATGACTACATTACATCATTTATATTTATTATTCATATTTTGGATTAAAACATTAAATTGGTCAAATAACAATAGTTGTTATTTATATGTACAATATTTGTATATAAATATTTGGACGATTTCAGACAAACAAATGGTAACAAATGCTTTTTTTAGATTTATTTATTATTTTATTATTTCAAAATAATAACATTAATTTTTTTTTAAAGACGACAAGAAATAAGATTATAATAAATGTATGTATGTATGTATGTATGTATGTATGTATGTATGGTGGATTGGATGTACGGGTAATCATTAGAATTAACAATAATATTTTTATCATTTTTATTTTTGTAATAAATAATACAAGCACAATTAATAATTATAATAAATAAAAAAAAAAAAAAAAGAATGAAAGTGACAAAATTATTTTGTCAGCTTTAATTCAGGTAAATCATAATATAATGATAGGCTATCAGGATTTGCTAATGTTCCAGATACTATAACATTTTCACCTGAAATTATTCTTTTCACTGCTACTTCTACCTTTTTACCATTCATGGTATACTATAAAATAAATTAATAAATAAATTAAATTGATAATATAAATAAAAATTAATATTCTCATTCTTTCATAAATGAATATACATACCGGAATATCTTGAATAGGTAGAATAACAGAAGGAACATGCCTTGGGCTCAATTGATCTCTAATACATTTCTTAATCTTACTAATCAATCCGTCATTCAATTCCACATCATCATTCATCACCAAAAATAAAACAACTCTTTCGTCATCCTCCACAATTAATTTCTGACCAACCACTAAACTATCTTTTACTAAATCATTAAAATTACTTTCTATGACATTATAAATTTCCGCGCTACCAAACCTTACACCTCCCGGATTCAATGTACTATCAGATCTACCCAACATTATAACACCATTATTATTATAATCATGATTGTTATCGTTGTAAATGTTGACATCTGGATTATTTATTATTACAAAATCTCCATGATACCAAACTGATGAATAACGGGAAAAATAAGTTGATTTATATTTAGAATTATTAGAATCATCATTCCAAAAATATATCGGCATACACGGGAATGGTTTTACACAAACCAAGTCTGCCGATTTTCCATAAACCGGTTTTCCTATAATTTTTTAGATTATTATTATTATTTGAAAAATTACATGTGTATATATAAACACGCCACTTATAAAACATACCCTGTGCTTCCCATGCTTCAATTTTCATACCTAAACAAACACATTGAATTTCACCTTTATAAACCGGTAAAGTAACATTATGTCCTGCAAATAATGAACATATATCTGTTCCGCCTATATGTATATAAATTCTTATAAATATATATTTTTTATTAAATTTTAAATGATTAATTAATTAATTAATCTATCTACCTGTAATCGATCCTAATAATATATCATCTTTTACTTCTTTATAAATAAAATCAAAACTTTCAGGCTTCAAAGGTGATCCGGTCGAAAAAATTATACGCAAACTATTTAATTTATGGTTATCTTTGGGTTTGTAATTTATATCTTGTAAGCTTTGTATATATTTTGCTGATGTCCCAAAAATTGTTATTCTGATGAATAGATGAATTAATTAAAAAATTATAATTATATAATTATATAAATAGAATATAATATATGCACTCACATATATATTTATAAAATTTACCCTAATTCATCAACTAATTCCCACAGAATAGAAGGTTTTGGTTGAAAGGGAGAACCATCATAAAGCACCAAAGTACAACCAACAAATAAACCTGACACTAACCAATTCCACATCATCCAGCCAGTTGTTGTATAATAAAAAAACACATCATTGCTATTCAGATTTCCATGTAATATATGTTCTTTTTTATGTTGAATCAACATTCCTCCTGATCGATGAACTAAACATTTGGGTTTTCCTGTTGTACCCGAAGAAAATAATATGTATAGTGGATGATCAAATGGTAATTGTTCAAATATTAAATCTTTTTTTTTCAATAAAGGATCTTCACATGTATTTAGAAAATCATTCCAGCTTATTGCTAATGGTATTGAAGATATATCACTGTCGTCGGAAGTGGTAGAAGAAGAATCAGTAACAAATGGTATGATTATAACTTTTTCTAAACAACCTCCTCCTTGTTTTTCTTCTACTAAACTTTCTACGACTTTCCTTAATTTTGATAAATGATCATGTGTTTTATTATTATAAATAACTGCGTTAACCGAAAGTAATATTTTTGGTTTAATCTGTAAAAATCTATCTAATACAGCAGTGACACCAAAATCTGTCGACGTGCTACTCCATATTGCTCCTATACTTGAGGCTGCTAACATCGCTATAACTGCCTCTATACAATTGGAAATATACGCGCAAACTCTATCTCCAACTTTAACACCAGCTAATCTCATTGCTGAAGCTAAATGATTAACTCGATTATATAGTTCTTCATACGTTATTCTTATCGGAATTCTACCTTCGCCTACATCATGATTATTAATTTACATATAAATACAAATTAATGAACGAGTGAATAGATAAATTATAATAATCATCATCGTCGTTATTATTATAAATACCTGTAGAGATCAATGCAATTTTATTTTTATCTCGACATCGTAATAAATTTTCAGCAAAATTAAGCTTTGCTCCAATAAACCATGATGGATTTTGATCCATCGGTTTTGATTCTTCTAATACTTGTTTATATGGAATTGAATAAATTATATTTGTAAAATCCCAAACCATTGCCCAAAATTCTGAAATGTTTTCAGTTGACCATTTCCAAAGTTCTTGATAATTTCCTAATAAATAAATAAATTTAATCAATATAGATTATTTGGAAAATTTTTTGGTGTTAAAGAATATAATTATTTCATCTTTTACCCAAATTAATATTAAATTTTTTATTAACGGCCAATCGAAACTTTTCCATTTCAGTATTTTTAATGTCTTTTGGTCTCCATAATTCAACAGGTCTTTCAAGCAATGTTGTTGAAGTCATTTTAAAACACTTTACCTGGTGTCAACATGCACGTGTTACAATAATTGTTTGAGAAGTACACAATAACGAGAATTTTCCAAATTAGAATCGGCAATTTTATTTTAGTACTATTACTATATAGTACTAGTAAAAAAAAAAACCCTTCAAACTTCAACAACAAAATTCCTATAATTAAATTAAATAAACAATCTTTAGACTTTAAATACAAATATATATATTTATATTAATGGAACATGTAAAGCTTAAAACATTTGGCGAAAATGTGGAGGAAGATGCAGATGATTATTCAGAGCTGGTGTCATTTAAAAAAGAAAAATCTAAAAAGCATGATGTTGAAAGATTAATAAAGATATCAGCCATGGCTTGTGCTTGTACATTTGGAGTTGGAAGTCATTTTGCATCACATATTATAGGTCCTTTAAAAGGAATATTAATGGAGGTAGAATATCAAGTTCAAAAATACTGTAGTTTTCTATATATATATATAAGTTATATTTACAATTCTTTTTTTTAAACAAATATAGCAACTTGATTTAACAAATACACAATTTTCATTATTGGTTGCTTCATTTACTTTATGTAATACTGTAATACCAATAGTTTCGGGTTTGCTTGTAGCGAGGTTTGGAACTACAACAAGCTCTTTAGTAACTACAACTATAATTTTAATAGGAATGATAATTGTAACCGTAGCAAGTTGGACCGGTGAAGTCGTTTCTATGATTATTGGATTTATGGTGTTTGGGTAAATTTTCTTGTTATTTATTTAAAAAATTAAGTTTTAAATATTCAGTCTAAAAAAAAAATATATATATGTAATAATAGTATGGGTTTGGCTCCTTTAACTATTGTTCAAGAAACAATTATTGTACAATTCTTTCAAGGGAATGGATTAGGGTTTGCTTTGGCTGTTGGACTGATATTTGGAAGATTGGTAAGTTGCAAAAAAATGAAAGTATTTTTATTATTGCCATTATATATATATATATATATATATATATATATATATACACTGTAATAAGCTCACAACAAATTATTATTACTGTTTTAGGCATCATTTTTTGCAACAATTTTGGCTGTACCGTTATCTTTAGTGCCACCATTAACATATCGTACACCATTTTTTGTAGCAGCATTTACATGTTTTGTTTCTTGGATAATGAATATAATATATATATTACTTTTGAGATATGCCGATAATAGAAAAAATCATAATAGTAAGAGAAATAATAAAGAGGATGGCGAAGCAGTTAATAAAATAATCGAAAAGAAAACAGTACATTGGGATGATATATTTCAACTTTCCGATCTTTTTTGGTGGTCTCTTGTTGTAGGATTATTACTTGGAATGACTATCTCACCATTTGTTCATTTATCAAGGTAAATTTTTTAAATTTTATATTAATTAATATTAATTAAACAATATAGTTATTCAATTGATTGATTGATTGATTGATCTAGTAATATAATAAAACATCGATTTGACACAACGGATATGATGGCAGCATGGGATTCATCTATAATATTATTAATACCCGTAATTTTATATCCATTTTTGGGATTATTTTTGGATAAATATGGATCGAGATTATATATATGTATGAAAAATTTAATATCATTTTTTTTTTAAAAAAAAAGAAAAAAGCATTATTAGCACAGATTAACACAATATATCTTTTTATTTTTATTTCTATATCTATATTCATATAGTGGTTGCTGGTTCTGCGGCAATTTTAACGACATATTTGTTATTTTTACTACCGCCACATTTGATTCATCCATTTCCACCAATTCTACTTTTTGCATTCGCCTATGGCTCAATTCCATTAACAACCGTCTCTCTAGTACCATTATTAACAAAACATGTATCTACAGGACTTGGATTATTAAAAAGTGTTGATAATATTGGTGCAACATTAAGCCAGACATTTGCAGGTCTATTATTAGATCAACATGTCAAAGGGAAAAAGTATGAAATCGATGATGATGGGATTGAGTATGGGCACGAAGATGATGATTTAGTAGCTGTAAGAATGTTTGCTTTCCTAGCTTTTCTTTTGTTATTAAGTAATTTGATATTTTGGTGGGCGGATAAGAAATATAAAGGTGGTATTATGAATTCGAATGATGATGGTAGCAAAAGCCATAATAATGATGAGGTTCTTCATGACTTTGATAGTTATGGTAAATTAAGAGATGAGGAGGATGAGTATGAGGAGGATGAAGACGATGAAGGCGATGAAGTTACAAAAAGAATGATAGAAGTGAGTAGTAGGAGAAAAATGCGAGAAACAACTTCAGATGATAAAATAACATTTGGCAAAACCATATCATTAAGAAAGAAAATAAGGACAAAAATTTACATTGGACTGATTGCTTTAATGTTATTGATTTGTTGGGTTACCTTTGCAACCGTTGCTTTTGAAAAGGCCGGAGTACATGCTACTGATGATGATAATAATAATCATTCATGAATTTAATTACATTTACTTGTAGAGAAAAACTTTAGATTCTTTAATCACAAATATATATAATCATAATAATAGCATACATCATACTCAATTTTTTTATTTTTGCATTTTAATAGACTTTTTAGCACGATTTCAAATATCATTAAAGAAAAAATTTTTTTTAAACCCTAAATCCGCTAGCATAGTGACACTGTTGCAGATCACAAAAACAACTATTTCATTGGCCAGATTTTGTCGATCTTATTTCCAATTATCACATAAAATATAATTTTGATTGGTTTGACGATTATTACACAAATTCTAAAAATAAAAAAACGCGGCCGATTAAAAATTTATTCCTGAATAATATGAATAATATTAACATATAACATCTTAAAATTTATAAAAATTTATTTATAAAAATTTATTTAAAAAATAATAAACAAAAAAACAATTTTAAATCCCCATTTTTCTTAAATAATATTTTTATAACCAATAAAATGACTACTAAAAATTTAGGCCCATGCAATGTTTTAAATTGTGAAGCAAAAGATGTTAAATTTAGAAGATTCACCAAAGATGGTTTAAAAAATGCTAAAAATCATGGCACATATGAGGATTATAATTACCTTGAAATTAATGATCAACTTTGTCCTAAACATTACTTATCAATTGTACAATCAAGTAGAAATAAATCAAATAATCAAAAAAGAAAGTCATGAGATTTTGAAGATGATAATAATATTATTGAAATTGATGACATTATAGAAGATGTTGATACTAATAACACTGAATTCAAATTATCTGAATTGTTAGGAAACTTAATTAATGATAATCAAATAAACCTAGACAATTGGTCAAATATAGATGTTGATGTTCAAGATGATGCAGTATTGTTATCTAGAAATGATTTTGATTGCCTAATGAATAAAATAAAAGAAATGCAAATAAAGGTTAATCAATATGAAAATAATAAAGAGTACTTAAATCAATTTTGTAATAAATTTGAATTACTATCTGATCTTTTATACATAAGGCAAAGAAACTTAAATTTAGATGTTGAATTGGATCCAGAAAATTTCAAAAATATGATTGAGCAACATGAGCCAGAGCTAAAAGGTTTTTTTGATGAGTTGGTTCACATCTTCTTATCATTTAAAAAATCTGGAGATAATAAAGATAGTATAGAAAATGCCAAAAAATCACTTGTAGGATTCTGTTACTTATTAGTTGGATTAAAAAATCAACAAAATAATTCACTTCAGTTAGAAATAGGACTCTACTTATCTGCTTCTGGTGCAACTGTAGAATGTATTGATATAATGTCAAGATTAGGAATTTCAGTGTCTTATAAAACATTAGATAGACATAAGAAGAAAATTTCTAGTAATCATAAAGAAAAAATTAATAATTATTTTGAAGAGAATGCAAGTAAACTATTTTGTTTTAATATAGATGATTACCATTCAATCCATGGTTACAGAAATCCCAACACAACAACGCTTTCAACAGCTTGTCATATGGCTACTTGTGTTTCTAAAACTGTAAAAGATAGTAATGCTGTACCAGCATATGTTGATGGCATTCCAGTACATAACCCTAAAAATATTGAAGCAGATAGGATTATTAAATATTTAAATGATAAATATTTTAGTTCATTAAGTATAAGTTATAATGCAGTAAAACATAGTTGGCTGAGAAATAATGCAGCTACCTTTGAACAATTTGATAGACTAGATCTTTTGTCAATTCATTCATATAATTATGCCATAGAAAGTCTTCGTAATGATAGATCTATGAAAAATTGCCATTTAGTTGGTATCAAAGAATTAAATTTAAAAAATTTGGATGATTATTTAAATGCTCTTAAAATGATAACTGGAATTCCTTCTTTAAATAATTACCTACAAAATAATATTATACCAGTTATTGCAGACTTCCCAGGCCAATTATTTATACGTAAAGCAATAACTCTTCTTCATAAACATCAAAATCAGCAAAATAATAATTTTCACCAAATACCTTCAATAATCAATAATTTTGTTCCAATTCTTGGTCCATTACATGTCTCATTGAACATGAGGGAAAATATAGTGGTTGTGCATTGGGACTTTTTTGAAATAATGTATAAATCAGTCTTTGGAATTAATAAAGTGTTGGCAGCAAAACCCAAGCCCTGGAGAATAAATCAACTCCTTGAACTTCTTAGGTCTGCCTGGATTGAAGTCTCTTCAGAAATATATAAAAAATTTGGTGGTGTGTGTAAAGATTTGGAATATCAAACAATGATAGATCTTTTGGATAATTTGATTCCAGCTGCATTGGACATATATGCTATTATTTTTCAATCAGGTTCTTTTGAAGAATACATAGATACAATTTTTAGATTATGGAGCTTTGCTTTAAGATGGAAACGGAAAAATTATAATAAAATACCACTTGCCTTTCTTTCCGATTATTTCTACTGGAAAGACAACAACCATCCATTTCTTGAAGCAATTCAATCTCAACTTGTTAATTTCAATGACTACTATGTTGAAAATTGGCATAGTAAAATTAGAGCTAATACCAGTCCACAATATTCAGCTGAAGCAATAACTTTACAAGCATTAGTATTAGATGCTCAGGATCAATCATTTATCAACACATTTAAAAAATTGAAAAAATGCCCTTACAAAGAATCCATGTTTAATTTTCTTAAATATAAAACAAGTTTGTTCTTAATTGATTATTTTCATAAAATTTATCTAAATGTGGGAGGAAGTAAAAAACTTAGCAACAAAGAATATTACTTAAAAACATTAAATAAAGAAGTCAAATCAAAGTGTATTCCAACAGGATATCATACCCAGCAACCACAATCTTATAATAAATGTGATTATTGTTATTCTAATTTTGAAGATAATTATGATCAAGATGCAATAATGTTAATATGTGGTCATGCATTTCACAAAAATTGTTATGAAATGAAAAAAAAATCAATGTACCTATTGCTTGGAATTTTATAAAGAAGGTATAATTTCCAACGTAACTTCTTACATAAAAAGACTAGGAAAAGAAAATTTGAATGAGTTGTTGAATGAAGATGAAGAATTCCGCATAACAGAAGATGATGAAGAGGTGGAGGAAGATATAACTGAAGAACAAATAATAGCTTTAGACTTTAAAAATGCTTTTGATTTAATTAAAGATTGGTAAATTTCAAAATAAAAAAAAATATTTAAACTCAAATAAATTGTGTGCATATGTGTAGACCTTACTCCAAACTTTAGTTCATATCTAACTTTTGATCTAGTGAGTATCTGGGGGATCTTGGTTAACCAAACAGTAAAGACAAAAATAACGAATATTTCCATTCAAAAAAATATATATTTGCTACACCAGTTTTTTCACACATATACATCTTTTTTCTATTTTAAAACAATTGAAAATTATTTGTTACACTGTATAAATTATTAAATGTCACATTCGTCACATTTGATCTGCAACAGTGTCCATTATGCTGGTAATATTAGTATTAGTGAATATAAATAATACCTGTTTCGTATAAAATCAAAGACACTTAATAAGTGAAATAAATTGTGTACTATATAATAAATTTAATATATAGTCCTCACTCTGTCTCTCTTCAATCTCTTTAATATAAATTTTTAAATAGGTAGCTATGTATTTAATTATTTAAAACAAAATTTTAATTAATATTAAATTAATATTTAATCACCTGATTTGATGGTCTATAAAATTAGCATTGCTTCCATTCTCATTTTATATGTCACATCTTTATGTTTTCTTTTATATCTATTATATCTCTCATATAGTTTATAAGAATTATAGCATTTTGAACATATTATCTTGCTTATATTTGTTTAATTCATAACCAACTAGTTCAGCCTTTCCTTTTCCTTGTTCTGAAATATTTCACCACTTTGAGACATCTTTTTCTATTTTTCAAACGGAACAAAAACCAACAGACGTTTTAGTAATGACTTGCAATCAAGGAATAAAATTTGTTACTTCAGAGAATGTTGAAGTGAAAAGAGTATACTTGTAAAATTTGAAAGGTTGTTATTTAGTGTACTTGCACCTGTCTCATAAGTGTTGCCCGTCAGTCATCTATTCTAAAACAATTAAGAAATAGTCGATATAATATGTATAATATAAAGGAATGTCCACCATGTTTGCGAATAATAATGATCGCGTTCAAGAAAAATTGTGATTGGCAGGCTCCGTATTTAGTATATAGGAAGATCACCCACGTGTTTTTCGCGTTCAAACAAAACAATGTCTTCTTCTTCAAATCAAAGACAACAACGATTAAGAATTCAAAAAGGTTGCAGCAGCAATAACAATTCACACAACAACAACAGTTTTTACAACCGTAACAACAGTTTTTACAGCAACAACAACAACAATTCCTACTTTAACAACAACATTTACACTTGCTGCAATTACAACAGCAGCAAAATTATATCATAATCAACCACCAGTTATAAATTGCAATTATTTCAACTGCAATGGCAGATATCATTACCATCACTATTACAATAACAATGATTGTAGCAATAGTAATAGTAGCAATAGTAATAATAATATTGGTTCGATTTTTGAGTTACTAAATGGCAAGTTGATCTCATTCACTCCAATTTTTATTATTAGATTCATAGTAGCAGAGGCAGTAGTTTAAATTTTTTTTCGTTTATTTTATTATTAGTACACAATTATGAATAGTGATGATGATTAATGATACTGATGATAATTATACTGATGATGATGATGATGATACTGATAATGATACTTGTGTAGATTCTGATGACACTCAAATCTAAATAAATTTATTATTATTATTACAATTGATTAATTAATATACAATGCTTACTTAATTCCATCACCTAACATTTGAATATAATTTGATGCATAGTCAACCCGAACCCCATTAATCATGAAATCCTGTTAAAATGAACACTATTGTACCGGAAGGGTCACTTGGCTTAAAAAAGACCACTTCATAACAGGTTAAATTCCTTTGTAAAAATCGGGCTCTCATCCAATACTTCTAGTGCTTGAACTAATAACTCTCTCAATAATAAAATGACAAATACCACAATACATGAATATTCTTAAATTGTAATATGTTTCGCTCTTTGTGGTTACGTGGTGGAATTGTTTTACCGAAACTATGCCCTGTATCCTTTGTCAGTACTAAATGAGTTAAGAGGTAATAACGATTATAATAATTAATTAAATGAGTTTGATACTTAAATTATTTCTACATAATTCTTTTAATAATACCTACTTTTTTGTTGCTCTTGCGTCAGAGTTTCTGATTTGAAAAATAATAAAAAATACAATTATTATTATCGAGCCCGAAATTGTACTTTTTCATCATTTGGCATGCCATCATTAGAAAGTTGTCGAAACTTTACAAATATAATTCTCGGCATACAGACCAAGCATATGCGCTACCTTAGAACTTCCATTCAGATCACTCGCCATCTAGGCAATCAAATCTAACGCTTTTGTACGGCATGAAAATGTGATTGTGATAATTCGCTTTCCCTCTTCCACTCAATAAATATTCCATGAGCTTTTCAGATCAGTTAACACTCCAAAAGACTTTAATCTTGTCATTTACATAAAGGTCAGCGGAAAACATTTCAAAAATAGTCTGGTGTTAAATTAGAAATAATTATTCCAAACATTTTTCTTTTCTGATAATATTTATCCATGTATACCGTTCCAGTTGGTTCTTTGCTTTGTTCCCTCACACTGTCGTTGTTTGGTCATTTTCTTTTTAAAAATGAGGACCGCTGATAATACATATTATAACCGCTAAGAAGGCATATTTGCAATTCTCATCATTTTCAGTAGCCTACTTTTACCTTAGCCTCCATTGGTTTGCTATAGCAATGCTCCTGACCAATGTCATAAGTGACATTTTCCCAACATAAGTTACAGCAATGATAATGCATTTTTGAATAGTAACAGCAGATTTTTGTATTTCAAAAATATGATTGGTAATCAGAAAAAGGACCAACTTCGTGAGCAAAGGTGCCTTAATATAGCATTCCAATTTGATGTTTTTGGTTCTTTTGATTTCTCATCTAAAGGTTCTACAAATATTATTATTGATTTTTGAATTTAATAAATTTAAACCTTAATATACTTGGAAAAAATTCAAATGTTCATACTATTATGATATACATTAAATCTGACAAATGGCAATATGCATTATCTGTTGACATTTGGTACATAATTGTATCTTTTCTTATAAATTTGAAAAAGAGCTAATTGCTATTTCGTGCCCAATATGGATGTCAATGTTTAGTGATAAAAAAGGATCGTCATAGAGAAAATTGTCTATTGATCAATAAAAAAATAAAATTATTGATTTTAAAAAAAAAAAAATATATATATATTAGATCAATTAAAATATACCATTTGAATCAATTATGATGCAAATGCTGTACTACACCCATGATAAAAAAGCTATACCATTATTTTTATCATTATCACATCTTCAAACCTCTTTACAAATATTTTCTTTTCTCAGTTTCCTCCACAATCTTCATTCACTATTAATACTTTCTTCGTAAAAATACTCGGATACTTTTAGCGATGGTGCTTCTGATGACGATGTTTCTGGCAATAATGTTTTGGGAGATAATGACATTGTTTTTGATGGTGCTGTTGTTGATTATGATGACGAGGCTATTTCTGATGTTATTGATTCATTATCAATTCTTTCATTATTTTACTGTGCCATTCACAAATATTCTACTCCTTATCAAGAGCATTTTTTTGAAGCTGAAAAGAATAGGACATGTTCAGTTAGATTTATTTTTTTTTAACTAAGAAAATAGTTAATCAGATATACAGTTGATTCGATCTAGACACACAACACCGCTCGCTACATTATACATTCACTCTTGGTGTAATTATTAGTTTGTCAAAGCCTTTGAGATGTTGACATTAAGATACCAATGGCTAAATTTAGAGATACCAAGACTGACATTATTATAAACTCTCAACAAGCCATTATTTGTTACAATCTTTTAATTTATGTATATATATCATCATTATACAGCATGCCACGCCCATCTAGTTGGCATCTCATCGTTAGACATCTAGTGATTTACTACAGCAACTCTTATCATTGTCAATAAATAATTGTAAACATAAAAAAAAAATGATACCTGCTTGTTGACTCAATTAATCTACTATATAAAAATCATTAAATGCTACTCTTTTGTTCAATGGTAAACTTCGCCGTCTGCAAGTTCCTCATCAATATCTGTAAGATAAATTGTTATATCTTTATGGTTTTTTTGGTTTTTTCCTCAATATATTTTTTTAAAATTTCCAAACATTATTTTATTGTTTAAAGAAAAAATTAAAAAAAAACCCCCAAAGTGATAATCTGTGTTAATACCAATTAAAATTATTTGCACGCGACAAATTAGTATATATTACCGACTTCACTATTATTGTTGTATTACATTGAACGTCGACTGTACTTCATGGCATGTTGTTTGATAAAACAAAAAGTTGCAATAATAAGTTATGAAAAAAAAATTTTTTGTTCATTTTAGAACATTATTATTATTTGGAGATGATTGCATAACATGAATCTTTTATTTTTTTTAATTAATGAAAAAATATATCAGTCACATCTTTTTATAATATTATAATGCTATCCTATTATAATTTTTTATGTTCGGGATGCGGCAGTAATGGTAAATGGCAATTTATGAAACTTGGATCGGGTTAATTGACTAGGACACACTTACTAATGGCGCAAAAAATAAGAACATTTAAAGTGAATTTTTCGAGAAATGTCAAATATGTTTGTGAATTATCATCTAAAGTTTTATTAATTAAATTATTATCTTTATAGCTCTAGACTGTAACAAAAAGATTTACATGTATTCGTATTCAATACACAACATGCAATCAGATTATATGTATACGAATATTATAAAATTAAAGTATAATTATATAAATGAAACTATTTTAGCAGAAATTAAAGAAACTTTTAAATATGGCCAGGAACGAGCTCTGTCCGCCTTTTATAGTATCTTCATCACTAAGTATACTATTTTTGTCATCGACATCGTAACTCATATCATTAATTGTCACTCCAGGCATTATTTCAACATAATGTCTTTTAAAAAAGTCCAACCAGATTAAAACATCTTCAATAGTTGTCATAGCACCTACAGATAAACGAGCAGCGCCATAATGTTTTCCTTTGTATATATCTTTATCATCATTACAAGTTTTTCCCTCGTAATAATTTTCAATAACATCCGAAGAACGAACTCCACACCACCTTGTAATACTACCAGGGTTACAATTACCACCAGATCTAATATGAATACCATTTACGCTAGCGAGTTTTTCTATATCAAAATAACCAAGATAAGTGCCATCTGCACGTTTTACGTTAAAGCTAAATATACCGCCATGTTGCTTGCTATCTGAATAATCTCTGTCAGTATTCACTATGCAGACTCTTTTCCCATTCCAATGTTTAAACGATTTCATATTTCTACTAAGGAATGTGATTAAACTGGACACGTGCATCGATATATTATCACAATTTGTATACATTCTTTCAAATGAATCAAACGCGTGATCTAATGCGATTATATTTAAGAAGTTGACGGTTCCATCTTCGTAACGTGTTGGCATATCTTTGGAGAATTTTTGCCATGGTCTATCGTAAGCGACCGATTCAATTGTGCCACCACCAAAATAATCTTTTTGTAGAATTGGTTCCAATTCATTTTTTACTATTAAAGCTCCTAACCCGGTTGGGAATCCAAATATTTTATAAAAACTGAGGATAACGAAATCTGGTGAATTTTTTTTGTCAGCTAGAGATAGCGGAGATGTTGGGACATAAGCTGCTGCGTCTAATAGCACCAATGTTTTTTCACGTTCGGTATCTAATTTCTTGATTTCACGAGACCATTTCAAGGGAAATCTCATTCCAGAGAAATTACATTGAGCTGGATACGCAAAAAGGTTATACGTAGGATTACGCCTTGATTTTTCTGATATCTCACGGTTTTTAGGTATATAGTCAGGTTTATGAGCACTTTTAATCATTGAAACTACATCAGATTCGGTTAAACTAACAATATTTTTCGGGTTAATTTTCTCAACAAATCTTCTTAAACCATTGATACTATTGTGAGATTCTCTTAAATACTTATAAGTGCTGTGTTTTGACCAAGGAATCATTTCTCCGACTAATTTAGCAGCACTGGTGGCATTTGCAGTGAAAATTACACTGTAGTCTTCATCGTTAGTATTAAAATGTCTAAGAATTCTTTTGCGAACTTCTTCAATTCGTGCAGAGCTTGCCCTTGAGCTTGGTGAATTTGAATGAGGATTTCCGTAAAGATTAGATAACAAATCACGGCCAAAATTTTTAATGGCAGACTTGGCATATGTCGTTGAGCCTGTATGGTCGAGGTAAACTGCATTTTTTAATTGTGGATATTCCTTCTCGCGGATTTGATCTATTTTACCATTGTATCCATATCTTGTTGAGAATTCTTTTAAAAAATTGAATTTTTCTGCACGTATTCTTTCAAAATTGGTTCCTTGTTTGCGTGAGTTAATCATATCTTGTTTTTCGTTTAAAGGAGGTGACATCTTCATTTTGAATTTGTTTTAAAAAGTTGGATTGAATGAAAGTTTTGTTTTTTTTTTCGATTCGAATTTTGATCGGTTGGTTGGTTGAAGTTATTTAACGGCTCAAATGGTTATCAAGCTTATTTGAATAGATATAAAAAAGGGATGTAGCTCATAAATTCGTTATATGATATTCAAATAAGATAAACAACCTTTTGAACTGTTAAATAGCTTTGGTTCGAAAAATTAATGTTCTAATGTTGCTTTGTGAATATATTGAAATGTTTTTTTGGATTCTTTCCTTCTTATATAACGAATAATTATATTAATAACCATTTTGCGGGGTTCTAAAATATCACATGAAATCATAATTCTTCTTCTTATACTAAGATAAATCAAATGCATATCGGATTATTCATATACGGAGGGAAATTAATTTATACTCTCGTTGTTTAAGTTGTTAATCGAATTCTATTTTTTTTTTTTTTCATTGTCTTCATTATTTAATTTCCGGCAGAATTGATAGTCTTGGACTCCTGAATCTGATAAATTCATTTTGGAAATTCATATGTGCAGATCCCTTGGTTTATATATATATAGTAATGAGACAATGATCTTGATTAGCCAATAATATTTAATATCGAGGTTGAAACGATATAATTAATGTTAGAATCCTGAATTGTTTTTCAATTGTAGAAATTAAAATGACTAAACGGTACTTTTTGATTGTAAATCTTTGTTTCAGTAGGTGAAATGCAACCACATTTACATTATCGGCTAAATGTAAGAAGAGAATGGAGAGTAAACATGAGATACAACTAAATTGATTGAAGTTTTTGAAGCATTGTGATTTAGTGAATTATCACAATTATCTTTGCTTGGCATTATTAACTATTATTATATTGATAGTTTATTAAAAGATAATATAATTATCGATTTATAATGAGCAGACGTAAAGGGTGTCTTTGAATAATATAATTAGAATTGTTCATTATTTAAAAAAGAAACTCTTTAAAAAATTATAATTTTTTCGATATAAAACGTACTGACTGGTAATAGTAATAGTAATATCTTTTGTAAAATATTGATATAAATTTATACGCACGTATTTCGTTTCACAAGCAGGGCTGGCTACATAACTCAAATGAGCACTTGGCTAAACTTGACTAAATTATTTAGTGTTGTCAATCAGGGTATGCCATGTTATACATATTTCGGGCACATTATCTTTTTAAATTTTAATTATTTTCAAAATCAAAATCTTCAATTTCTGGACCACGTTTTGACTGGTCATATTAATATATATTAATATAGTCAAGACAATTATTACTAAATTAGTATTTTTCCCCTTTACGCAAGCCAGCCCTAACCACGAGGGATTATCTCTCTTCACTTAGTAACCATATTTAAAAGAAAAATTAATAATTGATCATAATAATAATTAAAAATAACTTTGATAATCCTTTTTTTTTTAATGTGTACCCCGGAATTAGAATTTAACGCTGATCCATTATCATTGTAATTGGTCAAGACATTCTAATTCCGAATTGAATTAAATCAACCTTGTGACCACGTCAACTAAACTTTAAATATAAATAAATCCTAGTAAATTTTCCCACACCAAAAAATATGAAACTTGACACTCATTCTTCCCATTTCTCAGAATATATAACATTCTGAGAATTGAATGAAACGGATTCAGAATGTTTTTGTTGTACGACTTTGCTTTTTTTTTTTTTAATCATTTAATTTTATTTCACATAATTCATATAACGTCATAATTATTTAGTGTGCTTAAAACACAAAAGCGTGATTATACAAGAAACACACAAGCGTGTTTAAAGTACAAAATTGTGTTGAGGTACAATAATATGTCGAAGACATGAAAACATAATATTGCGATAAAAGCACTTCTAATTGAACTAATTGTATACAAGAAGCCGATATCCTTGTAAAATAACTTTGGAATAAAGTTTAACTTGGAAATAAGTTAATAAATTAGTTTCGACTAATAAACATTTAAAGCTAATTCTTTAGTAATAGCCAATTCATTCCGATACACATAATCATAAATTTACCATAAATTAATACGGTCTCCCAAGTAATAATTGGTGACAGTAATTAGACTGCCAAACTTTGATTATATATTAATCAATGAAATTCGAATTGTACCCTGATTCGATTCGAATATTAAATATATATAATTTGATTCGAACTGATTCGATTCATTTTAATTTGAACTGAGTTGAATGTATAATTTGATTCGAACTGATTCAACTCAACTCGATTCGAATTAGTGATGGTGGCCGAAACTATGCTTAATTGCCGAAATTGATTGGCCTAAACTTTGACGAAACTAATTTTAATGGCTGAAATTGTGAGTTTTTAAAATAAAGTAGATTGATTTAGATTTAGATACTTATTGGACGAAACTATCTTTTTTTCAAAACAGTTTTGCTACCATCACTAAATAATATCCTTTATCGATTAAAAAATTTAAAATATACACAATTTTGGTTTAGCAGATAGTTTGTGTTTAGAAATTTTTTTCCAAAAATCCGTTATTATTATATTCAAACCTTGTCACAATGGACCATAATAATAACTAATTCTTATCATAACAGATTTTTAAAATTTTTGCTTCACATATAAAACCATACAAAATTTTTCTTATTATTATGTCTCTCGTCTATCCGTTGTGACTACATCGAGAAATCCATTATATTGAGAAGAATTTTATTATTATTATTATTAATTATTATTAAACCTCAATCTGTTATTATCATTAAATTGAGATACACTAAATTGAGATTCATTGTATTTAATATGACATTAAGAAAAATTTAGGAATCCGGTTTGATTCGAATTGACTACTGAACGAATCAAATCAAATCGCTCTAAAATTCGATTCGATCCAATTCGATTCGTTCGGAGCCTTAAGTACTACTGCCTTTTAATGTGTATACTCCACTTAATATCATTAATTAAATATTCATAAGTATTCAAATTATTGTGAATGAATTCTGTAAAATTTAAATAAAAAAAATTTTTACCTGGAGCAATAATTGCATCTTGCCTTTCCATCTATGGTTGTAAAATGATTCCACGCAATGCTTCTTGTTCTTCTTTGAATAGATTGTGCTGTGCTTATTGAAGAAATTGAAGAAGTTGAAGAAGCATCATTTTCGACCATGAAATCGTTATCATTCATTAATAATATTATATTAGTACTTATTATGAATTGCACAACTGTAAATCGTGTTACTTTTTTACTCTTATCATTATAAATAATATAGGTATTATTATGGAAAAATGAAAAATTCGAATAAATATCATATCAAAAAGAATTTTATTATCATTAAACCATTCTTAGACCTCAATCCATTAGTATTCATTTAATTGAGGCACATTAATTGAGATACTGTGTAATATAAATTTAAAATTATCAAATTAAAAATATAAATTTAATATGACGTTAGGAATCCGGTTGATTCGAATCAATTCGAATCGAGTCACCATTCGATTCGTTCGGAGCCTTAGACAGACTCATATAATAATTATTAGAAAACTGATTTTATTTCTATTCAATAAATTCCCCACTCTTGGGTGTCCCGGTACCATGTTTAAGAATCCAGAGTTCCTTCCTTTATGAAAATTTCTTGAATGAAACCTCTTGTGAAATTTATCATTATACATGTTTCTTTCTTATTGTTGTCAAATTTTCATTTTCGCTGATATCAATTATTTTTAATGTAAAGTGATTTATAAAACATTAAAACTAACCAAACTATAACACAAGTATACAAGCGCACTATTTAATCAAAGAATGTGTGACTAAAAATATATATAATAAGCAAAGATGATAGACTCAAAATCCTTGTATATACCTCTATGGTTCATTTGGTAATTGGAAACCCCTGTTAATCCGATTTTTTTTCTATTCGTTAATTTACCCCAATAATCCGAAACTTTATTTTAACCAGACAGATACTGATCTTCAATCCTCCTCCTGTTAATCCGTTAAACAGAAGAAAAATGGCTTTCGGATTAACGGGAGTTGCCTATGTATGTAGATAAGTAATTTCTTGGTCTTGAAAGATCCATCACAATTCTGTGATGTAAAAGAGAACCCATTATTGTTATCAAGAGTTCCAATAGAACCAAAGAAATAATAATAATAAATTAGCTTGTTTCTTTCATTATGATTTTTTTTCTTCTAACTATATACGTCAGAGAATTTTTATGGGTGATTTTTAATATTAAAACTAGATATCACTTACATTGTTGATTTTATTTGTATTACAGAACAAATAAATAATGATTTAATAAAAGAGATTGCGAAAAATAATGGTGTAAATAATTAAATAAAGGACTTTAGACTAGTATTATTTGTAAAGTATTGCAAGCGTGCATATGTTTGAGGTTGTCCGATAAGTTATATTAATAAATTGTCGCAAGCTTCCAAGCCCACAATGTAGTCTATCTTCACTATATGTGTCCGCGCCTCAATACGATATAGCTACCAAATTACTTGCGATATTGTATCTGGCCTCCAACACGATACCATTACCAAATAAAAGAAACATATACAAATATACCAGTTGAAGCATCCCTGTAGCAACATTCATAGTAAAATCAAAAGGTAATTGAAGGTTGACCAAACCATTAATCATTAGAAAAGGGTTACAAAACAATTCACAATTGTTTTGCCTCTCCAACTATGCAAAAATTTGTTTATTATTTTATAATTAATAATATCATTTTATCCAATAATATTAGTTAAATCTAATACAATTTCATTTATTTACAGACAAGAAAAGTTTTTTTATTCTTAATTAAAAAAATATGGATATAAAAAACAGAACACATTCTTAAAAATGACAATGCAAATATGGCTATGGAAGGAATAGCATTGCCAACCAACGTGAATACCTTTTCTACTTCAAATCTTTGGTTATTGTTTTTAATATAATCAATCAAACATTCACTTTCTCGCAATAAATTATCCACTCAACCAAGATTCAATCAAATATTAATATTATCTATATCGATATTAAAGATTCACCTATTAAATATGTCACAAATTCCACAATCTATTTTTTAATTATTTTTTTTTTATATTAAAAAAAAAAGATATATTATTAAAAATAAACAAATATATGTATAAGCATCTATAATATACTTTACATTGATTTGATACTGTATTGGTTTTCTATTATCAGAATATGATGATTTTATTAAAATTTTTTATAAATATTCTTATTATTAATGTCATTATGCCAATAAAGTTCAACACGATTTGTGCTATGTCCCCAACTTTCACCTATAATTAGTTATCATTATTAATTAATTAATGCAGTAATTTAATACTTAATGAAGGAACTAAAGTTGTTGAATTCCCTTCTGACCTTTCTATTTTTGTTGTTAATTGATCAAGTAAAACAATCTATATTATCAATGATGATAATATTTATTATAATATATATTAATATTCATATACCATTATCAATCAATTAGATTGATTAATGAGCACATACTTCTAAATCAAATTCTGAAACGAATTTTGTTAAATTGAGTTCTTGTTGAATATCACGAATTTGTGAAAATAAATATGAAATTGAATCTATTGATTTGATTTGTAAATTTTCCAGACATATTTTTACCGAATGGTTGATATCAATTCAAAATTTAATAGGAATTATTTAAGCAGTTTCTCTAACAATTTCTGTTGCTTGATCAGGATAAAAGTTCCTTCAGTGTCTTAAAAGCATATATATATATATATTAATATAAACATTTATCTTACTTGCGCCTTCTATATAATCATATAAACATAATTGTATTCTAGTCGGGTCAACAACAAAAATATATTAATTTGAATATATCCACGCATAACAATTAATCTTTTTTTTAAACATATCTAACGTATATATATAATGTTCAAGGAAAAAAGATTTTCGTTTTTCTCTCTCTTTTCTTTAATACTTACCCTAATGTTGTCTTGGTAACAGTCAGTGTACCATAAAATTCTGTGATTTTGCCAAATTGAATATTATCTCTAAATAATGATGTATGACAAAACTTGACTTTAGTCATTGATTTAACTAAAGTATTGACTAAATGTAGTTTCTCACCAGGGCCATTTTGACGATTTGATTAAAGTAAAAGCTCTTGACGTAATTAAAAACGCTCGACGTAATTAAAAAACGCTTTATAATTATAAAATAGGATCCAAGTTATGTAAAAATGTGTGTCTTGATGATAATAAAGAATAATTATATTATTGTATGTATATTGCAATGATGCAAGAAGAATAATTATCATGGGAAGTTTACAAATGTTATAATTTGAATTAGAATTTTTGCTTAATTAAGTCACTTATTTTTTCCGTGTATTATCTTTCAAAATAAAATACCTCTTCTTTTTTATAAATTAAAACCATTCTTTTATTATTTATTACATTTCATAAAATGTAAAAAATCAAATTGTCTTTACATACATATGAGTTGTGTTAAATTGATGTTTTTCAAATTTTTGACTTTGAAGTTAACTACGCGTAATAGTAATACGCAATAATATTAATAATGTGATTGAGCTGTCTTTAGCGTCTGAGTTTGAAGCGATCAATAAATTTTGGTACATATTTTTGTAAGTTTTAATTTATTTTCTATTTTTATCACTTTCAAATCTTCAAAGAATTTCTTTATTGTTGAATCACGATAAATCGATCACTAGAGTTTGGTGATGATGAAGTTGTTCTTTAAACGATGCAAATTTCGTTTTTCAATTTTACATCCTTATCAATTTGAGAAAACTCGAGGCAATCAAAAAATGTTGAACGAAAAAATTGTTTGTTACACGTCATTCAAAAAAAAAGGTTATTCTCCACATTTATTAAAACACTAATTCAAAATTTTATATTTTTATATAATGTCACATGCTCAATTATTATCATCGTTATCAACAGAAAGAGAGGAATCTGTATTTAAAATTTATAATGAAATGCGTAATAATGCTAATGCTAATAATTCTAATGAAGAAAGTATAAAAGATTATTTTTTTTCACTGGTCAAAAAAAACAAGGAGCTTTCTGAAAATGAAAAAGAATATTGTAAAAAAGAGTTTGTTTATACATTGGAATTAGGTAATGCAAGAAATAAAAAGGGAAAACCAAAAGAATGTAACAAATGTAAATTGACAAGATACTCTTATAGGTTCTGTGAAGGTTGTATTAGTTTACAATTACAGAGTCTTTTCACCACTTGGACATCTGGAAATAACATAGTT
>CAUDNR010000218.1:25286-35734 GCA_958430865.1 Entrophospora sp. SA101 | reverse complement strand
TTTTAAAAAAACTTCATGTGACACGAATTTCGAATTTATTTTCACATATAGAAAAGCAGCCTCAGGGAAATGTCACATGACTATTTGTATTATTACCAATTTTGTCGCTGCGGATTTCTTGTCATAATAATAATAATAATAATAACGGATTTTTTTGGCTGGAACCATGAATCTGCTGTGGCGAGGTTTGACTGTAATCATTTAGCATCTATTAAGTGTATAATAATAAAATTCAACAGCGCATGATTATTTTGTAAGTAAATTTACCAGTTAAAAAATTCCACATGACTAAATTAACCGGTTAACCAGTTAACTCTTAATTTTAACGGTTAATTAACCAGTTAAAGAATTTTTGCACAGTGCCAACCTCTATGATAAACGAATGATCCCAATTCAAATGATTAATGAATGAATGATAACAATTCAAATAATAAACAAATGATGTCAATTTGAATAATAATAATAATAAATGAATGATGTCAATTCAAATGATAAACGAATGATGTCAATTCAAATAATAATAATAAACGAATGATGATAATTCAAATAGTAATGATAAACAAATGATGCCAATTCAAATGATAAACAAATGATGTCAATTCAAATGATAAACAAATGATGTCAATTCGAGTAATAAATGAATGATAATAATTCAAATAATAACAATAAACAAATGATGTCAATTCAAATAATAAATGAATGATGTTGATTTGAATAATAATAATAAACTAATGATGTCAATTCGAATGATAAATGAATGATGTTGATTCGAATAATAATAATAAACGAATGATGTCAATTCAAATGATAATAATAATAAACTAATGATATCAATTTGAATAATAACAATAAACGAATGGTACAAATTCAAATAATAAAGAATGATAACAATTCAAATAATAAACAAATGATAACTATTCAAATAATAAACAAATGATAACTATTCAAATAATAAACAAATGATAACTATTCAAATAATAAATGAATGATAACTATTCAAACAATAAATGAATGATAACAATTCAAATAATAAAGAATGTTAACAATTCAAATAATAAATGAATGATAACAATTCAAATAAATAAATGATTTGAATAATTCAAACAAACAAATGATTTGAATAATTCAAACAAAAATTTGTATTACAAATAGAAACTCTGCTCTATTGCAGAGTCATCAAATCTAGCACAACTACAATACTTGAGGTGTCCCTACAAGCAATATAGTAAAACCAATAAAAGAGGTTCCTAACTAATAATTAAATGTTGGCCAAACCACTAATCATCAGAAAGGGTTATGAATCAATTAATGAAAGTGTCATTATTGAAAAATCAATTGTTTTTTAAATTTTTCACTGAAGTAAATTTCAAGCATATTTATACTTCTTGAAGTATTACAAATAATATGACTTTTTACATGATTTTGTCAAATAAAATAAATAAAATAGAATGATAAATGATGACTAATTGACAATTACTAAAGTTAAATGTCAAAAATGTGTCATTGATGATGTCATGATTAAATGATACCTGATGAAATGTTTTTGTCATAATTAATTAAAAATAAATTTTATCTTCCTTGAAATGTCAGATGGTAGCCAGCTTTAATTTGTAAATGCTAACTCAAGTGTTGATGATAATTGTCTTCCTTGAAAATATTATTAAACAGAAAAATATGGCAATGTGACTCTGGACACATTTGTATTGCACCAATTCCATTCAATTCATTAATGGCATAGAAGACTTTGATGAACCTTTCTTTGAAGTCAACACAGCTTTAATAGGACAGATTTCTGAATTATTTTTGCAAGAAAATCAATCAATTAGCTGAATTAATCCTGAACTAGAGATAAATCTGTTTTTCCTTTTATTTATCAGATTAACTTACTTATTTAACTTATCAAACAATTATACTATTGATCCAGAATTAAAAGATCACAACAATCATGATTGTTATATTGTAGTCCTACTCTAAACCTAGAAACATTATCGTCAAATCCATCATCTTTAAATTCTAAAAAATAATAATTTATGAAGAGGAAGTAAAAAATGGAGTATTGCTTGAAAGTATTTCTTTAAATGAAACCTCACCAGAAGCTCAAGATGCTCAAAATCTTAATGATGAATCTAACTCATGACAGCAAGGATTACTTGCTCTCACCACTCCTCTCATCACTTTCAATGTCTGGTTACTAGGTATTGGAGCAAAAATATCATCAATTCCATTGCATCTAGCCTCCTCATCATGATATGTTTTCAGTATTTGTCAGATTTGTGATATATTTCACAAATCCTGTGGACATCACATATTGAAAAGTTATATATGTGACCATTCCATATCAGGGATGACCATCCTGTCTCCTTGCTTTACACAACAATAGGCATTGGGTTAGCAATAGGTTTTGTCAGATAGCAGCTGAGGGAACCCTTTGTAACATAATTCTCCATTTGATGGTTACAATGGTGTAATCTGATACTTCATGACCAAATTATACAATGTTTTTTCCATTATAGAATGTCTGCATGGATTGCATTAAGTGAGATGTTTCTTTTTTCCATGCAGGTAAGCTGTGCATGTGGATCATATTTGAAGAAATGCCCTAATTCACTTGTTCTGGCATATTTTGGTAGTGCAGGTAGATGTGTAATGGGTGGTTGCTTGGGATGGTGTTGCCACTTCATTAGGGATGGGGCGGTTCCATTAAGGAACCGCCGCTCTGTTGGCCGATCTTCCCTTTTAAGGAAAGATCATCGAATATATCACATGAAATTTTTCTTGACAATTTTTTATTAAACAAATATAATTAATAAAACAATAAACAAACGAATAAACAAATGAATAGACAAATGAATAAATAAAAGAAACTAAAATATAAAGCATTAAAGAAGAGAAAAATAACGATAAGTATATCTTTAATATATATATATACAAAAAAAAGAAAAAATTTTATGCATTCTATTCTCCTATTTTATTTACTATCCAGCTTTTCATACACAAACAGGCTCTTGCAGTTTCTGGCAACAAGCGATTCCGTGTTCTGCTAATTGTGTTTCCAGCAACAGAGAAAGCCTGCTCTGATGGAACACTTGTTGCTTGAATGGCAAGATAATCTCTCGCCATATTACTTACATTTGGGTACTCTTTGGCATGTGCCTGCCACCATAAGAGAGGATCTGTATCTTCATCTCTCTGCAATCCAAGATAACGATCTAACTCTGATACTGAAGATGTTGAGGGAGTTACAGATGAAGTTTGTGGAGTGCCGGTGCCTTGACAAAGTTGTATGAAATATTGGCAACTTGTATTCATAGATGTTGATGTTCTTCTCATAGGAGATGATATATTAGAAAAATTCTCCTGGTAAGTTTCAAAAATTGTTTTAATATGTGCACGAGCATTTTGACTTGCATCTACTGAAAAGGCAGAAAGCTTAGTTCGGGGGTCTAAGATTGCTGAGGCAATTGAAGAGTGATCCATAATTTCCCAATATTCTCCAATTTTCTGGGATATTGAGGCAGCCATTTCGGATTGCGTGAACCCATCTTCTCCAATTTTTTCTTCTAGATACTTTTGGATGTATTTAAAAACAAATCGAGTATCACCCATGGTTGGATAAGATGATGCCGAAAGATGTTTTGTGGCTTTTTCTAGAGGTTCAAGAAGCAGGAGAGTATCCTATAGAACATGATAAATTATTAATTATTGATTATGAAGCATTTTTTTTTTTAGTAAAGATTATCTACCTTAATTGCAATTAAATCATTATCATTAGTGTTAAGAACACTGACATCTTCATTATCAGCAGCAAGTAAGGTCAGTGCTGGTTGAAGTTCTTCCCAACATTGTAACATGTAATATGTTGAGTTCCAGCGGGTTTCTACATCCAAAATGGGTTTATGATAGGTTATCCCCTTTATATTGCAGAAAGTGCGAAGTTCATCACAAAGTAAAGTTGAATTTTTAATTTTGATCATTAATTCACGTATTTTATAAACTGAGTTACTAACTAATTGTAACTCTTGTTTCACACCTAAGTTCAACACATGTGCTGCACAACGATAATGTGAAAAATTCATTAATGAGAGTTCAGTGTTAAGGGCATTTGCAATTTCTCTTCCACATACAACCATTGAAGATCCATTGTCAGTAGTTAATGCAATTATTTTATTAGAGATGTTGAATTCATCTAAAACGTGTACAATTTCTTGTGCAATGTTTTTTCCGGTATGTCTATTAGTAAAAGGAATGATGTCAAGGAGAAAGCTACAGAGATGCCAGTTTGAATTATATAATGTATAGTAATTCCTAGATAAGCTTCCCGGTTCATAGAAGTCCACATGTCAGCTGTCAATGAACACCGCCCCTCAATTTGATCAAGATCATTAATGATTTTGATCCTTCTGGCATTGAATGCATTGATTATAAGGTCTTTTATTTGATGCCTTTCAGGAACAATATAACGAGGACAGAAGTAATGAATGAATTTTCTGAAATAAACGTTGTCAACAACAGTAAATGGCTGGAGGTCACAAATTATCCATTGAGCAAGATATTTAGTATGTTCATTTTGTTCCTGCCGATTAAAAGGATCCATTCTGGTCATGGTACTCTGTTTCTTGGGAGGTGCATATAATTGATGTAGCTTGAGATGTTTACGAAGGGTTGTCACACTTGTTGTTAATTCATACTTTGCTTCACATGTTTTACAAACATTATGTTCAGGTGCAAAGGATGGCCGTTTATAAAAATATTTCCACACAGTGCTTTCTTTTGATGAGGTAGAAGCATCTGATGTTTCCGACTGCACATCAATAAAGACACGACTAATTGTTTCATCAGGGTTGATGTAAAAATTCTCTTGGTGGAAGTTGCCTATTTCTTGATCATCAAAGATTTCTTGTATTTGTTCATCCATTTTTTTTAAAAAGGTATAAATTTTTATGTTTATTGATTTTATTATTTGAATTGCTATCATTCATTTATTATTTGAATTATCAGCATTCATTTAACGTTATTATTTGAATTGCTATCATTTGTTTATTATTTGAATTGTTATCATTCGTTTATTATTGTTTATCATTCGAATTGACATCATTCGTTTATCATTATTATCGAATCATCATCATTCGTTTATTATTATTATTCGAATTGACATCATTTATTTATCATTCGAATTGACATCATTCGTATTCGTTTATTGTTATTATTCGAATTATCATCATTCGTTTATTATTCGAATTGACATCATTTGTTATATCATTTGACTTTAATTTTTTAATTGGCAACAAACAAAATCAATTTTTTTCTTTACAAAAAAAAAAAAAGTGATAATTTTACCACTTGGGCTTTTAAGTGGAACATTGAAAGATGATTATAAATGTTATATTCTCGCATTTATTGGAGAAGATAATGATTTCTTAGCGTTGAATTAACTTTTGACCTATTGGAGAACCACCATTATAATTATGCTCGATTTTGCATTATTATCAATAGTCTTGGTTTTCAAATGTTGATAAGAGCTTCTGGTTAAATATTTTAAAAAATAGATTAGTAAATTTTATTTTAGATTATTCAGAGGTTTGAATAGATTATTATTGTATAAACAATTATAATAGATTTAATAATAGTTTTCAGAACTTGAGTAAATTAGTTTGTTATAATTCCATAGTTTGAACTTATCGATAAATTAGCAGATATTTGTAAATTTATTCAATAATTAGAAATAAATACAACAATAAATTTGAAAATAGTCTAATCCAACAATTAAAAGCACAAAATCAAATAGAGCAATAATCAAGTTTTATCAGATAATTAATACTCTCGCATTCACAATCAATAATTTATTATTCAAGCAAATGAGTATATGATATAGATAATATACTATCACATGTCACTGGTATCAGAATAAAATATTTCACTGCCACATATTGAATCTGTGAAGTTATTATATATTTACAGTCAACATTTCTATCAGTATTTTCAGGATTGTCTGATTTCATCAACATCATCAATGGAAAATTTTTTTAAATATCTAATCTTTGTGCGATTCCAAATGATAATGAACCTTTGGGAAAGCTATTTCAATCAATTGCATAATGTTGTAAAAATCAGTAGATTTATCAATTATTTATAAGGATAAATAAAGTACACATGGAGTTAATGGAAGTAGTCAACAATTGTGTTAAATTAGAAAGTATCGAATTTAAAAAATATTCTATATATGTATTCTGTGGAAAAAATAAAATTTTAGTAGTTTTAAATCAAACATTACCAAAAAAATTAAAGTTGATAGTTGTTAATCATGAGATTTTTTGATAATTTGGGACATGTTGCAACAAAACCAGATAAAGTGAACATTCATATTACCAAAAATTTTAGAGGTTCTATTTGTTACCTTGGTTTTTTCTTAATATTTAAGTGGTATATAGAACTATTCCTATATAAAAATAATTAACATAGTGCATGCGGTTAAGTTTTCGTAATTTAACATTTTATTATTATTGCAAATATATTTCCATTTTGATTTTTTTCTTGTGTTTTCTAATACTATGTATCTTGCAATTAAAAAAAAAATAATACAATTATATATTCAGAAAATACCAAAGTCTTTGACATTAATGTTAAGGATGTACAATGCTTGATAGAAAGTAGGAAAATACAAATAAACTTTTACACCTTTCAAGGCTTTTACTGTGAGTAAATAGAAAGAAAAAGAATAACAATTATAAATATTTCAAAATATCAATAAGCAATAATATACTCAATTTTTAAAAGAGATTTGATTGCACCCTTGGGGACTTCTTTTTTCGTAATTTTTTCGAGAAAGTAAAATGTTGGCGTATCATATACTGAAATTGATAATATTATGATTTTAATTAAAGTAATAAAACAATATTATGGATATAATTACCGATATAGCCAGCATCTTTGTTATTATATTTCTTATTTTTTCAAAAGAAAATAAAGAAAGAAAATTTGATATAACTTCAACGAAGAATAGGTAGAACAAATAGTATATGTAGAGTAGATAGAACCAGATATTTGACATTAATATAACCATCTAGAAAAAAAAAATACAAGATATAAAAAAGTGTATTATATAAACAATGCATTTTTCTATTATCTATTACACTTACTGGTTGATTACACAAGATATACTCGTGCTTTGTTTTTTAATATATAATTTGATCGTTATTTGCCGGTCATCTAAAAAATTCGACACTTTATGGTTTTTTGTACGCGGAGTTGTCAATTCAATCCTAACTAATATATATTATCAGCAAACAAGATTATCAATATTCGAAATTTACTTATCAACCACTATCCAACACATTATTGTACATGCGAAATAATTTGTTCAAATATATATTATCATGTCAATTGCGTGTTTGTTCATAATGATAACAGTCGGATTTATAATTAATCAGTGATTCTAAACGGATCGAACTATTTATAGTAATGCAAATTGGTAAAAACACAAATAACAAATGGTATGTGTTGCACAATGCCGCGTGCTTCATTTTAACATAGTCAAATCTCCCACGAAGAAAGATTTTTGAACAATGGTTGGAATGTTGTTTCTGTTATACAGAGCTTCATCAAATTGATTAATGCATAAATTCGTCTGTTGGATCCCATTTTTTTTCTAAAGGATACCGTCAAACCAAGTAATTTCGTGCTTATCCAAAGATTTTTTGATTTCATTTCATTATGCATTTATCATCAGAAAGGCCTTTGAGATATGATGGTTTTTCCAGATTAGGTGTTGGTTTGCCCAATAATCAAAAATTCAAATTTTCGAAAAAAAAATTTTACGATTTGGCCTTTCCTATATGATTCAATAAACTTATTTATGACATCATTAACGTGACTCGATATTAATACTAATACTAATACTAACGATCGATTAATCGAAAAAAATTTGATTAGTTTTAAAACTAACTCAAATAATAATTCAATACCATTTATTGTCCAAATTTCTTTACGAAAGACTGTTTCTGATGCTGCGATCAAGCGTTGTAATATGATAACAAACTGTTCCAAGTCTTTATATTTAAAGGTTTTATCTATTTTAATTTCCCCTGTTTATACTAATACGGCACAGTCTTTGTGGATCAATTTACCATAAATAATTAAACACAGATCTGCATTGGAACGTTTTTACTTCTAGACACTATTTAAATAAAGATTACTATTATTATTGGCGATCGATTGTGAAAATCAATCTCTATCATGACATTAATCTTCAATATAAATAAGTGATATAATAGTATTATTATTATTATATTATTAACGTAGTACGGCTTTCAATTATTTATTTATTCATTCATATCAATTATCACTTAAAAATTGATAATCTCTAATATTAATACCAGTTTATATTGGAAACTCGTTTTTAGTTTAACTTCTCAATACGTTAAAGGTTAGTATTTATGAAGATCACGAATTTATTTTTGTGTAAATATTTATGATCGACAATATGTAAAATGAATTTTCACTGAAAAAATATTTTAAAAAAAAAATTCCATTATATAAAGTTGTGAAATAAAACAAACCACTAAATTGATTCAAGGGAAAATCAACGCATATTAAAATTTACAATATTAAAAAAAGTAAATTAAAAATTTTATTTATCTTTATTTTTTTTTTTTTTAAAAAGAAAACTTTTGAAAATTTTATTATTAAATTCACTAGAAAATTTAATATAAAACCCCCAATTAGTGAGGAATAATCATCCAAAAAAAAATAATGTATTCTATCCTGATCAACAACAACAACGGCATCAACAACAGCATCAACCACCATTACAACAATCGCCTCCACTAACATCAACAAATGCTTCTTATTATCCCCAACCACCGCCGCCACACTTATCATCTCAGCCGATACAATCGATACAACCATCACAACCACCACCATACTTACCTCACCTTTACTCTTATCCACCTCCATTGCCTCCACCACCTCATATTGCTCCAATACAACAACAATTACCATTACCACAACATCAATCCTCTTCTTCTTTAACACATAATAGTAATAATAATTCTGATGATGTAAATTCCAGGGTAATATCATCATCGTCTTCATCATTATCAACACATCCTGAAGCAAAAAGAATTTTCAAAAAAAAGGAAATGTATGAATATAAAGCACCTTGGACAGTCTATGGATTAGATTGGTCAAATAAACCAGGAGAAAAGGCTTTTCAATTGGCTTTAGGAAGCCTTATCGAAGGTTACCCTAATAAGGTTAGTGCTGATGATGACTGTAATGATGATTGTGGTACTCCAATTTATCTATTTTCATCCTAATTAATTAATTTATGCTTATAATTTGGGAATTAAAAAATCAGCTTCAAATCATTACACTTGCAGAACTTGCACATGATGATTCTTATTATCATCGTCAATATTCAAATTCTGATTTTGTTAAAATAGCTGAAACAGATTATCACTATCCCATCACAAAAGTATTATGGGAACCATATAAGGTTTATTGATGAATGTAGTTTCTTATTTCTTGTGGAATTTATTTTTGGTGTGGTAGTAATTGTTAAAACCAATATATTAATTAATATTTAGGGTGGTTTAAATGATCTTTTGGCGACAACTGGCGATTATTTAAGAATATGGGAAATCGTTGAAGATATGGATGGTGGTGGCGAAAGTAATACAATTGGTTCAAATCGTTATTCTGGATTTAAACAAAGACTTGTCGAGAGAGAATCACTTATAAATGTATAATTTGTTTTAAAAAACCTTATCATTTTCTTCTCTTTGCAAAAAAAAAAAAAAATAGAAATTTAATCGTCTATTTTATTAATTTATTGCAGGAGAGAGAAAGCTTTGGTGCGCCTTTAACATCATTTGATTGGAATGAGATTGATCCAACACTAATAGTTACATCTAGTATAGATACGACATGTGCTGTGTGGAATATTGAAACTAAACAATTAAAAACACATTTAATTGCTCATGATGAAGAAGTTTATGATGTAGCATTTGTTACTAATTCAGTTGATGCTTTTGTGAGCGTTGGAGCTGATGAAAGTGTAAGATTATTTGATTTAAGGTAAATTTTATCTATTAAGAATAATTTGTCGTTGATTTAATAATTTATTTAAAAAATCCTATTTTGAATAAATAGATCATTAAAAAGGTCCACAATTATTTATGAAATACCACGTCAACCTAACAATAACATATATTCCAATCATAATCAACAACAGCCACAATCACCATTTCTTCATTTATGTTTTAATAAAATAGAAGCAAATTATTTGGCAACTTTTCATATGAATTCTCCAAAAGTAATAATATTGGATATCAGAAATCCCGGTACACCAGTTACTGAATTGGATGGTCACCTTGGTACAGTTTAAAATAAAATAAATCGAATAATTTGAATAAATCGAATAAAACAAATAATTCGAATAGTTTGGATAA
>CAUDNR010000218.1:13570-25276 GCA_958430865.1 Entrophospora sp. SA101 | reverse complement strand
TGAAGCTTGAGTCATGAACAATAAAACTTATCGGTTAAATTTTTTAAAATGATATAATTTTTTTTGTTTTAGTATTTGAAGTTGACCAATTGTTACTATAAGCAATTAATGATTATAGATGATCTGCACCGTAGAAGAAAAATTACAGTACCGAGATAGCGCCTCTTCAAATCGTGCTATTTCCCCTACTGGAATTCTGGAATTCCAGTCCTTGCATTGTACTAGTACCGCAAACCCACAGTAGGACCCCGTAATGTCTATCCGAGTATCACCTGGTAACCCACTATAAAATAACAAAAAATAGTACTACTAAGTAATTATTGTTAATGCCATCACAAGAGAAATGAACCCGGTCGAGTCAAAGCCACCACCCTATATGCCCTATTCACTTAGTTTGAAAATAAGAGCAACAAGGAAGGACGTTCACCCTAAACCGCTCGACTCAGCCACGGGGTGGCCACGAAGCGCTTCCAGTTCTCTTGTTGATTACCCTCAAACTAAGCAGCGTAACTTCAGACATAAATGACCAATAAGTACTTAGTAAGAAAAGTCTTACCGAGGACAAAAAAATAACGGTTTGTTGTTTGCAAAAGGTTATGGACACGAAATTCAAATTGTTCGCCTAATTCAGTATTGGACGATTGTAATCGGGACATAGTGATAATAATAAAAGTAATAAAAATAGAAATCGCGTAAAGAGAATAAAAATCGCGTAGAGATAAACAACGAATGGAGTAAACAAACCTTAATAGGAAATGTAAACAAAAGAGACAAAGTTCTAAAATTAGAGCATAGTAGTCGCAGGACATTCATATGATTGGTCATATATGTTACACTAAATTTGCAATAAATTTTTTTATCGTTTACTATGTACCAAAAGAAAATAATATTAATGAATTGATTTTAATTTATTTTTTTGAGAGAAATATATGTTGTATTTTTTTTTCTTTAATAAAATTATTTAAAACCTTGTTGATCTATGTTTCAACTAAATTCTTGCATGTAGAAATTTATATTTTGCCAAGTAAAACATGAGCTTAATTGATCTATTTCACATTTAACCACTTATAAAAAACGTACAAGTTTTCTCTTCCATGTTTACCAAGTAGTATATTTTTATTTTTTATTTATTGTATTTATCTAATAAAAAATAAATGAATATATATTATTATACAAAATTGTTAACAGTAATTATAAAACAACTAACTGCTACTACTGCCTTTTGACATCCGTGTATAGTATTGTTGTTGATATAAACATTATATCTCATAAATGAAGTAAAAGTAGTTAGCGAAAAATCTCTTGGAAATATATAATAAATAGTATAAATTTTCCACACTTTAAATTTGAAATTCTTGGATGTCCGTGTATAATATTGTTATTGATATACGTATTAAATATCTCATAAATGAAGTAAAGTAGTTAGTTTAAAAATCTCTTGGAAATATATAATAAATAGTATAAATTTTGCGCACCTTATATATTAATAAATTTGACAGCTGTGTGTAGCAGTTTAAACAAATTGCATCGTTTCTTGAACATAACCTGGAAAAGTATTTATTTAGTGTTGTGAAAATGAAATTATGTGAAATTTAAATTAGCCAATCAACAAATAGATTTCCAAACCCCAGCCCATTAAGAATTTCATTTTCATTTTCACATACAACATTAGTATGGTCTTTAAAAAGAACATTTCCAGTTACCTTTCCCCAGTTGGTTGACTGTCTTCGACATATAGTAATTGCACACAATCTAGTAATAGTAGTAGTTGGTGGAATTTTCGCTTCTAAGTAAAAGTATATGAGGTTTATGATTCTTTTTTGATTCTTTTGCACAGTGAATATTGTTCTTATGAAGCAAATTGTGAAAAAAATTTGTATTTTTTATTTATGGTAATATTGGGCCCTTAAAAAGTAAAAAGTACTTTAAACTGTATATACTTGCTGCCCAAACTCAAAAGGCCAAGTCCCAATCCCAAATCCCAAATCCCATGCCCAAATCCCAATGTCAAAAGTGGTACAAATCCCAAAGCTGTCCCAAATCCCAAAACTGTCCCAAATCCCAAAGCTGTCCCAAATCCCAAAATGGACAATAGTACTATATACAGATCAAAGCAACAGATATATTCTTTTATTGTCTCATAAAACACATTGTTAGCAAAAATTTATTGTAAATTTGTTATAAAAACCATAAAAATACAAAGGTCCAAAAAAAAATTAGCCCAAACAATCTAACTTTCTACTCTATTTAATATTTCATCAATATCAAAATTAACATCACCATGTTCAACAAATTCATCAGTTAAATCATTATCAACATTATTTGTTAATAATTCATGATTTAAGTCAATAAAATTTTCTATGTATAAACATGTAGTATTTTCCTCACTTATGTCCAAACATTCATCACTATCATCAGGATCGTCAACTAAATTATCTCCATTATCATCATTTTGAAACATTTCATCATCATTAATTATAGCATTTGCTATTTCATCAAATGTATTTGATAATTGTTCTTGTGAAACTTCTGTTTTAACAAATTTCAATTCACTTCGTGCATTTGTAATTAAAAAAGAGTGTATTTTTTGCCATGCTTTCTAAACGTGCTACATTGATTCTAATATATCCTATAAAAATGTTTGGATACAATCACGTGACTTACAGCAATAAGTTGGTTTCTATTGATCGACATTGTCAGTCTGCAGTTTACTATCTCACAATACTAATACAAAAAAAAACTGAATTCAATTAAGAAAGCAGATGTTTTTGAAAAAATTAAAGCTTTTATCTATTTTAGTGTTAACACCACCTCCTTTGGATTATAAAGAGACAAGAATACCTTTATAATAATATTTGCCCATTTGTGCCCATTTTGTGAAAGATGAATACAAAGATATCACTTGTCCAAAGCCAGCTTACAGTAAAAATATGTTATAAAAGGATATGGATCAAAATAAAATTGACACCAATCAAACAAAAATCTCAAAAGATAAAAGATCCGCGAGTCGGTCACGTGAAGAATTGCTAAATCGTGAAAATAATCGCTAATTATAATAATAATAGTACAATTTACACGAAGCCAAGTCGTTCCAAACGAATAACATTCTATGGTAAAACGGTGGGAGTTGTGCATTGTAAATAATTTAAATTTTTATATGTATTACATATTTTTAATCAATTTTATACAACAAGATTACATCGTTTAAAAAAAAAAATTAATAGTAATAGTAAAATTTACGGTTTAGATGGTTGTCGAAATTTCAAATAGTAGTTACCCAACTTTAAACCATTATGACTTTTTTTTTTACTAAATAGCTCAAAAAATGCTTTCTATTTACATTATTTTTCATGTCTAGAAAATTGCAAAAATAGAGTTTTTAGTAAAAGTATCAACATTTAAAGATTTTATCTAGTATTGAAATTCACATGTGAAAACGAAATTAGCCAATTAAAAGGAATTTCGTCCAAATACTCTGTATTTGATTGGCTAGTTTCGTAAGAAATATATATATTTATTATAAATAATAAATAAAATTTTGGTTAAATAAGAAAAATCTACAGATAATAAGAATGATGGAATATTCTACATAATATTTTTTTTTAAAAAAAATTAAAAAGTCCCTTGAAATATTAAGTTAAATAATTTAATAAAATACAAAATTTTTTAATCCTTCAAAACCTTACTAAACTCTCAGAGTTTTTACAGTATTTCCAAACGCCATCGCCAGCCATTCAGGACACCTAGTACTCCAATTCAATTGACTCATTTCAGTTGCATCTTTGTGATATTTAGTGATGATAGGATTAGGTACAGATGTGGATGATAAATTTTTAATATCCCATATAAGAACCTGACAATCATCACCACCACTACATAAACTATTAGATGAATTTGGAGACCAATTAACACAATTGACTGTACCAAGGTGACCATCCAATTCAGTAACTGGTGTACCGGGATTTCTGATATCCAATATTATTACTTTTGGAGAATTCATATGAAAAGTTGCCAAATAATTTGCTTCTATTTTATTAAAACATAAATGAAGAAATGGTGATTGTGGCTGTTGTTGATTATGATTGGAATATATGTTATTGTTAGGTTGACGTGGTATTTCATAAATAATTGTGGACCTTTTTAATGATCTATTTATTCAAAATAGGATTTTTTAAATAAATTATTAAATCAACGACAAATTATTCTTAATAGATAAAATTTACCTTAAATCAAATAATCTTACACTTTCATCAGCTCCAACGCTCACAAAAGCATCAACTGAATTAGTAACAAATGCTACATCATAAACTTCTTCATCATGAGCAATTAAATGTGTTTTTAATTGTTTAGTTTCAATATTCCACACAGCACATGTCGTATCTATACTAGATGTAACTATTAGTGTTGGATCAATCTCATTCCAATCAAATGATGTTAAAGGCGCACCAAAGCTTTCTCTCTCCTGCAATAAATTAATAAAATAGACGATTAAATTTCTATTTTTTTTTTTTTTTGCAAAGAGAAGAAAATGATAAGGTTTTTTAAAACAAATTATACATTTATAAGTGATTCTCTCTCGACAAGTCTTTGTTTAAATCCAGAATAACGATTTGAACCAATTGTATTACTTTCGCCACCACCATCCATATCTTCAACGATTTCCCATATTCTTAAATAATCGCCAGTTGTCGCCAAAAGATCATTTAAACCACCCTAAATATTAATTAATATATTGGTTTTAACAATTACTACCACACCAAAAATAAATTCCACAAGAAATAAGAAACTACATTCATCAATAAACCTTATATGGTTCCCATAATACTTTTGTGATGGGATAGTGATAATCTGTTTCAGCTATTTTAACAAAATCAGAATTTGAATATTGACGATGATAATAAGAATCATCATGTGCAAGTTCTGCAAGTGTAATGATTTGAAGCTGATTTTTTAATTCCCAAATTATAAGCATAAATTAATTAATTAGGATGAAAATAGATAAATTGGAGTACCACAATCATCATTACAGTCATCATCAGCACTAACCTTATTAGGGTAACCTTCGATAAGGCTTCCTAAAGCCAATTGAAAAGCCTTTTCTCCTGGTTTATTTGACCAATCTAATCCATAGACTGTCCAAGGTGCTTTATATTCATACATTTCCTTTTTTTTGAAAATTCTTTTTGCTTCAGGATGTGTTGATAATGATGAAGACGATGATGATATTACCCTGGAATTTACATCATCAGAATTATTATTACTATTATGTGTTAAAGAAGAAGAGGATTGATGTTGTGGTAATGGTAATTGTTGTTGTATTGGAGCAATATGAGGTGGTGGAGGCAATGGAGGTGGATAAGAGTAAAGGTGAGGTAAGTATGGTGGTGGTTGTGATGGTTGTATCGATTGTATCGGCTGAGATGATAAGTGTGGCGGCGGTGGTTGGGGATAATAAGAAGCATTTGTTGATGTTAGTGGAGGCGATTGTTGTAATGGTGGTTGATGCTGTTGTTGATGCCGTTGTTGTTGTTGATCAGGATAGAATACATTATTTTTTTTTGGATGATTATTCCTCACTAATTGGGGGTTTTATATTAAATTTTCTAGTGAATTTAATAATAAAATTTTCAAAAGTTTTCTTTTTAAAAAAAAAAAAAATAAAGATAAATAAAATTTTTAATTTACTTTTTTTAATATTGTAAATTTTAATATGCGTTGATTTTCCCTTGAATCAATTTAGTGGTTTGTTTTATTTCACAACTTTATATAATGGAATTTTTTTTTTAAAATATTTTTTCAGTGAAAATTCATTTTACATATTGTCGATCATAAATATTTACACAAAAATAAATTCGTGATCTTCATAAATACTAACCTTTAACGTATTGAGAAGTTAAACTAAAAACGAGTTTCCAATATAAACTGGTATTAATATTAGAGATTATCAATTTTTAAGTGATAATTGATATGAATGAATAAATAAATAATTGAAAGCCGTACTACGTTAATAATATAATAATAATAATACTATTATATCACTTATTTATATTGAAGATTAATGTCATGATAGAGATTGATTTTCACAATCGATCGCCAATAATAATAGTAATCTTTATTTAAATAGTGTCTAGAAGTAAAAACGTTCCAATGCAGATCTGTGTTTAATTATTTATGGTAAATTGATCCACAAAGACTGTGCCGTATTAGTATAAACAGGGGAAATTAAAATAGATAAAACCTTTAAATATAAAGACTTGGAACAGTTTGTTATCATATTACAACGCTTGATCGCAGCATCAGAAACAGTCTTTCGTAAAGAAATTTGGACAATAAATGGTATTGAATTATTATTTGAGTTAGTTTTAAAACTAATCAAATTTTTTTCGATTAATCGATCGTTAGTATTAGTATTAGTATTAATATCGAGTCACGTTAATGATGTCATAAATAAGTTTATTGAATCATATAGGAAAGGCCAAATCGTAAAATTTTTTTTTCGAAAATTTGAATTTTTGATTATTGGGCAAACCAACACCTAATCTGGAAAAACCATCATATCTCAAAGGCCTTTCTGATGATAAATGCATAATGAAATGAAATCAAAAAATCTTTGGATAAGCACGAAATTACTTGGTTTGACGGTATCCTTTAGAAAAAAAATGGGATCCAACAGACGAATTTATGCATTAATCAATTTGATGAAGCTCTGTATAACAGAAACAACATTCCAACCATTGTTCAAAAATCTTTCTTCGTGGGAGATTTGACTATGTTAAAATGAAGCACGCGGCATTGTGCAACACATACCATTTGTTATTTGTGTTTTTACCAATTTGCATTACTATAAATAGTTCGATCCGTTTAGAATCACTGATTAATTATAAATCCGACTGTTATCATTATGAACAAACACGCAATTGACATGATAATATATATTTGAACAAATTATTTCGCATGTACAATAATGTGTTGGATAGTGGTTGATAAGTAAATTTCGAATATTGATAATCTTGTTTGCTGATAATATATATTAGTTAGGATTGAATTGACAACTCCGCGTACAAAAAACCATAAAGTGTCGAATTTTTTAGATGACCGGCAAATAACGATCAAATTATATATTAAAAAACAAAGCACGAGTATATCTTGTGTAATCAACCAGTAAGTGTAATAGATAATAGAAAAATGCATTGTTTATATAATACACTTTTTTATATCTTGTATTTTTTTTTTCTAGATGGTTATATTAATGTCAAATATCTGGTTCTATCTACTCTACATATACTATTTGTTCTACCTATTCTTCGTTGAAGTTATATCAAATTTTCTTTCTTTATTTTCTTTTGAAAAAATAAGAAATATAATAACAAAGATGCTGGCTATATCGGTAATTATATCCATAATATTGTTTTATTACTTTAATTAAAATCATAATATTATCAATTTCAGTATATGATACGCCAACATTTTACTTTCTCGAAAAAATTACGAAAAAAGAAGTCCCCAAGGGTGCAATCAAATCTCTTTTAAAAATTGAGTATATTATTGCTTATTGATATTTTGAAATATTTATAATTGTTATTCTTTTTCTTTCTATTTACTCACAGTAAAAGCCTTGAAAGGTGTAAAAGTTTATTTGTATTTTCCTACTTTCTATCAAGCATTGTACATCCTTAACATTAATGTCAAAGACTTTGGTATTTTCTGAATATATAATTGTATTATTTTTTTTTTAATTGCAAGATACATAGTATTAGAAAACACAAGAAAAAAATCAAAATGGAAATATATTTGCAATAATAATAAAATGTTAAATTACGAAAACTTAACCGCATGCACTATGTTAATTATTTTTATATAGGAATAGTTCTATATACCACTTAAATATTAAGAAAAAACCAAGGTAACAAATAGAACCTCTAAAATTTTTGGTAATATGAATGTTCACTTTATCTGGTTTTGTTGCAACATGTCCCAAATTATCAAAAAATCTCATGATTAACAACTATCAACTTTAATTTTTTTGGTAATGTTTGATTTAAAACTACTAAAATTTTATTTTTTCCACAGAATACATATATAGAATATTTTTTAAATTCGATACTTTCTAATTTAACACAATTGTTGACTACTTCCATTAACTCCATGTGTACTTTATTTATCCTTATAAATAATTGATAAATCTACTGATTTTTACAACATTATGCAATTGATTGAAATAGCTTTCCCAAAGGTTCATTATCATTTGGAATCGCACAAAGATTAGATATTTAAAAAAATTTTCCATTGATGATGTTGATGAAATCAGACAATCCTGAAAATACTGATAGAAATGTTGACTGTAAATATATAATAACTTCACAGATTCAATATGTGGCAGTGAAATATTTTATTCTGATACCAGTGACATGTGATAGTATATTATCTATATCATATACTCATTTGCTTGAATAATAAATTATTGATTGTGAATGCGAGAGTATTAATTATCTGATAAAACTTGATTATTGCTCTATTTGATTTTGTGCTTTTAATTGTTGGATTAGACTATTTTCAAATTTATTGTTGTATTTATTTCTAATTATTGAATAAATTTACAAATATCTGCTAATTTATCGATAAGTTCAAACTATGGAATTATAACAAACTAATTTACTCAAGTTCTGAAAACTATTATTAAATCTATTATAATTGTTTATACAATAATAATCTATTCAAACCTCTGAATAATCTAAAATAAAATTTACTAATCTATTTTTTAAAATATTTAACCAGAAGCTCTTATCAACATTTGAAAACCAAGACTATTGATAATAATGCAAAATCGAGCATAATTATAATGGTGGTTCTCCAATAGGTCAAAAGTTAATTCAACGCTAAGAAATCATTATCTTCTCCAATAAATGCGAGAATATAACATTTATAATCATCTTTCAATGTTCCACTTAAAAGCCCAAGTGGTAAAATTATCACTTTTTTTTTTTTTGTAAAGAAAAAAATTGATTTTGTTTGTTGCCAATTAAAAAATTAAAGTCAAATGATATAACAAATGATGTCAATTCGAATAATAAACGAATGATGATAATTCGAATAATAACAATAAACGAATACGAATGATGTCAATTCGAATGATAAATAAATGATGTCAATTCGAATAATAATAATAAACGAATGATGATGATTCGATAATAATGATAAACGAATGATGTCAATTCGAATGATAAACAATAATAAACGAATGATAACAATTCAAATAATAAACAAATGATAGCAATTCAAATAATAACGTTAAATGAATGCTGATAATTCAAATAATAAATGAATGATAGCAATTCAAATAATAAATAATAAACAATAAACGAATGCTAATAATTCAAACAATAAACGAATGATAACAATTCGAATAATAAATGAATGATAGAAATTTGAATAAACGAATAATAATAATTTGAACAATAATAAACGAATGATCACAATTCAAATAAAACAAATAATTCGAAATAAAATGAACAGTTTAAAATAAAATAAATCGAATAATTTGAATAAATCGAATAAAACAAATAATTCGAATAGTTTGGATAAATGATTAAATGATAAACGAATTATGATTTTTGAATTATAAACAAATGGTGACAAATGATGATAATTTAAATAATAATAATTCACACAAAAAAAATGATTGGGATGCAGAGTACTAAAGTTAAATGTCAAAAATGTGTCATTGATGATGTCATGATTAAATGATATCTGATGAAATGTTTTTATCATAATTAATTAAAAATAAAATTTATCTTCCTTGAAAATATTATTAGACAGAAAAATATGGCAATGTGACTCTGAATACATTTGTATGGCACCAATTCCATTCAATTCATTAATGGCATAGAAGACTTTGACAAACCTTTCTTTGAAGTCAATACAGCTTTAACAGGTTAAGTTTCTGGATTATTTTTGCAGGAAAATCAATTAATTAGCTGAATAGACCCTGAACTAGAGATAAATCTGTTTTTGACTGATTTAATTGAAAAATTTATCAGATCAACTCACTTATTTAACTTGTCAAACAATTATACTATTGATCCAGAATTAAAAGAGCACAACAATCATGATTGTTATCCTACTCTAAGCCTAGAACCATCGTCATCAAATCCATCATCTTTAAATACTGTTGGTTCTCAAACTCGTACTAAAAAATAATAATTTATGAAGAGGAACTAAAAAAAGGAGTATTGCTTGAAAGTATTACTTTAAATGAAACCTCATTGTAAGCTCAAGATGCTCAAAATCTTAATGATGAATCTAACTCATCACAGGAAGGATTACTTGCTCTCACCACTCTTCTCATCACTTTCAATGTCTGGTTACTAGGTATTGGAGCAAAATTATCATCAATTCCATTGCACCTAGCCTCTTAATCATGATATGTTTTCAGTATTTGTCAGATTTGTGATGCATTTCACAAATCCTGTGGACATCACATATTGAAAACTTATGTGACCATTCCATATCAGGGATGACCATCCTGTCTTCATGCTTTACACAACAATAGACATTGGGTGAGCAATAGGTTTTGTAATATAGCAGCTGAGGGAACCCTTTGTAACATAATCTCCATTTGATGGTTACAATGGTGTAATCTGATACTTCATGGCCAAATTATACCATGATGGAATGTCTGCATGGATTGCATTAAGTGAGATGTTTCTTTTTTTCATGTAGGTAAAGTTGTGCATGTGATCATGTTTGAAGAAATGCTCCCACTTACCTAATTCACCATCCCAGGGTCCTTCCACAACTTGTTCTGGCATTTTGGTAGTGCAGGTAAATGTGCAATGGGTGATTGCTTGGCATAGTATTGCCATTCCATGCAAGTGGGCCTGTTTGTCTTTGGTTATCATCAAGGTGTAGAAGATCTGAGGAAGCCTTTACACACTTATTTCTTTTTAAAAAGGAAATTTGATGGCAAGGGTGTGGTTTTTGATAGGTGTTTGCATTTTTGGTGGCCAGTATCTGGTTCTAATTTTGAAAAAATTTTCTTTTCTCAAGTATCAATGTGGCTAGTACCAACACAAGCAGGACCTAGCTATCTATTGAAGGTGGTATTTTTTAATGTACTCATAGTATCCTTTCCTATTGGGGAAAACATCAAAGCTTTCAGGTCAGGGTTTCCAAATAAGACCAGAAGTTTGACTAAGGTTCCAAATGAATCAAATCAAATCGAATTTGAGAGTGATTCAATTCAATTCGAATTCAAAAAAACAGGATTCAATTCAAATTGATTCAAATCAAACCAGGTTCCTAAAATTTTTTTAATGTCATATTAAATTTATATTTTTAATTTGATAATTTAAATTTATATTAAACAGTGAATCACAATTAGTGTGCCTCCATTTAATGAATACTAATGGATCGAGGTCTAAGAATGGTTTGATAATAATAAAATTCTTCTTGATATGATATTTATTTGAATTTTTAATAATAACAGATTTCTTGATATTAATATTAATATTAATGGTCATGTACCTATATTATTAATAATGAGTAAAAAAGTAATGTTTTACAGTTGTACAATTCATTAAATCTAAAATAATAAGTACTAATATTACTGTTGCTTCTTCAACTTCTTCAATTCTTCAACAAGAGATGCAATTATTGCTCCAGGTAAAATTTTTTTTTTGAATTTTACAATATTTATACTATATAAAT
>CAUDNR010000218.1:0-13560 GCA_958430865.1 Entrophospora sp. SA101 | reverse complement strand
TATTCAATATTTCATTCATTAGCCATGAAACTGCACGCCAATGGCTGCATAAAATGGGATTTTACTTCAAAACTTATAGCAAAGATGTCTATTATGATGGACATGAGCGTGAAGATGTCATTGAATATCGTAAAAAGTTCTTAGAAATAATGAAAGAGTTATACTTGCTGCCCAAACTCAAAAGGCCAAGTCCCAAACCCAAATCCCAAATCCCACGCCCAAATCCCAATGTCAAAAGTGGTACAAATCCCAAAACTGTCCCAAATCCCAAAATGGACAATAGTACTATATACAGATCAAAGCAACAGATATATTCTTTTATTGTCTCATAAAACACATTGTTAGCAAAAATTTATTGTAAATTTGTTATAAAAACCATAAAAATACAAAGGTCCAAAAAAAAATTAGCCCAAACAATCTAACTTTCTACTCTATTTAATATTTCATCAATATCAAAATTAACATCACCATGTTCAACAAATTCATCAGTTAAATCATTATCAACATTATTTGTTAATAATTCATGATTTAAGTCAATAAAATTTTCTATGCATAAACATGTAGTATTTTCCTCACTTATGTCCAAACATTCATCACTATCATCAGGATTGTCAACTAAATTATCTCCATTATCATCATTTTGAAACATTTCGTCATCATTAATTATAGCATTTGCTATTTCATCAAATGTATTTGATAATTGTTCTTGTGAAACTTCTGTTTTAACAAATTTCAATTCACTTCGTGCATTTGTAATTAAAAAAGAGTGTATTTTTTGCCATGCTTTCTAAACGTGCTACATTGATTCTAATATATCCTATAAAAATGTTTGGATACAATCACGTGACTTACAGCAATAAGTTGGTTTCTATTGATCGACATTGTCAGTCTGCAGTTTACTATCTCACAATACTAATACAAAAAAAAACTGAATTCAATTAAGAAAGCAGATGTTTTTGAAAAAATTAAAGCTTTTATCTATTTTAGTGTTAACACCACCTCCTTTGGATTATAAAGAGACAAGAATACCTTTATAATAATATTTGCCCATTTGTGCCCATTTTGTGAAAGATGAATACAAAGATATCACTTGTCCAAAGCCAGCTTACAGTAAAAATATGTTATAAAAGGATATGGATCAAAATAAAATTGACACCAATCAAACAAAAATCTCAAAAGATAAAAGATCCGCGAGTCGGTCACGTGAAGAATTGCTAAATCGTGAAAATAATCGCTAATTATAATAATAATAGTACAATTTACACGAAGCCAAGTCGTTCCAAACGAATAACATTCTATGGTAAAACGGTGGGAGTTGTGCATTGTAAATAATTTAAATTTTTATATGTATTACATATTTTTAATCAATTTTATACAACAAGATTACATCGTTTAAAAAAAAAAATTAATAGTAATAGTAAAATTTACGGTTTAGATGGTTGTCGAAATTTCAAATAGTAGTTACCCAACTTTAAACCATTATGACTTTTTTTTTTACTAAATAGCTCAAAAAATGCTTTCTATTTACATTATTTTTCATGTCTAGAAAATTGCAAAAATAGAGTTTTTAGTAAAAGTATCAACATTTAAAGATTTTATCTAGTATTGAAATTCACATGTGAAAACGAAATTAGCCAATTAAAAGGAATTTCGTCCAAATACTCTGTATTTGATTGGCTAGTTTCGTAAGAAATATATATATTTATTATAAATAATAAATAAAATTTTGGTTAAATAAGAAAAATCTACAGATAATAAGAATGATGGAATATTCTACATAATATTTTTTTTTAAAAAAAATTAAAAAGTCCCTTGAAATATTAAGTTAAATAATTTAATAAAATACAAAATTTTTTAATCCTTCAAAACCTTACTAAACTCTCAGAGTTTTTACAGTATTTCCAAACGCCATCGCCAGCCATTCAGGACACCTAGTACTCCAATTCAATTGACTCATTTCAGTTGCATCTTTGTGATATTTAGTGATGATAGGATTAGGTACAGATGTGGATGATAAATTTTTAATATCCCATATAAGAACCTGACAATCATCACCACCACTACATAAACTATTAGATGAATTTGGAGACCAATTAACACAATTGACTGTACCAAGGTGACCATCCAATTCAGTAACTGGTGTACCGGGATTTCTGATATCCAATATTATTACTTTTGGAGAATTCATATGAAAAGTTGCCAAATAATTTGCTTCTATTTTATTAAAACATAAATGAAGAAATGGTGATTGTGGCTGTTGTTGATTATGATTGGAATATATGTTATTGTTAGGTTGACGTGGTATTTCATAAATAATTGTGGACCTTTTTAATGATCTATTTATTCAAAATAGGATTTTTTAAATAAATTATTAAATCAACGACAAATTATTCTTAATAGATAAAATTTACCTTAAATCAAATAATCTTACACTTTCATCAGCTCCAACGCTCACAAAAGCATCAACTGAATTAGTAACAAATGCTACATCATAAACTTCTTCATCATGAGCAATTAAATGTGTTTTTAATTGTTTAGTTTCAATATTCCACACAGCACATGTCGTATCTATACTAGATGTAACTATTAGTGTTGGATCAATCTCATTCCAATCAAATGATGTTAAAGGCGCACCAAAGCTTTCTCTCTCCTGCAATAAATTAATAAAATAGACGATTAAATTTCTATTTTTTTTTTTTTTTGCAAAGAGAAGAAAATGATAAGGTTTTTTAAAACAAATTATACATTTATAAGTGATTCTCTCTCGACAAGTCTTTGTTTAAATCCAGAATAACGATTTGAACCAATTGTATTACTTTCGCCACCACCATCCATATCTTCAACGATTTCCCATATTCTTAAATAATCGCCAGTTGTCGCCAAAAGATCATTTAAACCACCCTAAATATTAATTAATATATTGGTTTTAACAATTACTACCACACCAAAAATAAATTCCACAAGAAATAAGAAACTACATTCATCAATAAACCTTATATGGTTCCCATAATACTTTTGTGATGGGATAGTGATAATCTGTTTCAGCTATTTTAACAAAATCAGAATTTGAATATTGACGATGATAATAAGAATCATCATGTGCAAGTTCTGCAAGTGTAATGATTTGAAGCTGATTTTTTAATTCCCAAATTATAAGCATAAATTAATTAATTAGGATGAAAATAGATAAATTGGAGTACCACAATCATCATTACAGTCATCATCAGCACTAACCTTATTAGGGTAACCTTCGATAAGGCTTCCTAAAGCCAATTGAAAAGCCTTTTCTCCTGGTTTATTTGACCAATCTAATCCATAGACTGTCCAAGGTGCTTTATATTCATACATTTCCTTTTTTTTGAAAATTCTTTTTGCTTCAGGATGTGTTGATAATGATGAAGACGATGATGATATTACCCTGGAATTTACATCATCAGAATTATTATTACTATTATGTGTTAAAGAAGAAGAGGATTGATGTTGTGGTAATGGTAATTGTTGTTGTATTGGAGCAATATGAGGTGGTGGAGGCAATGGAGGTGGATAAGAGTAAAGGTGAGGTAAGTATGGTGGTGGTTGTGATGGTTGTATCGATTGTATCGGCTGAGATGATAAGTGTGGCGGCGGTGGTTGGGGATAATAAGAAGCATTTGTTGATGTTAGTGGAGGCGATTGTTGTAATGGTGGTTGATGCTGTTGTTGATGCCGTTGTTGTTGTTGATCAGGATAGAATACATTATTTTTTTTTGGATGATTATTCCTCACTAATTGGGGGTTTTATATTAAATTTTCTAGTGAATTTAATAATAAAATTTTCAAAAGTTTTCTTTTTAAAAAAAAAAAAAATAAAGATAAATAAAATTTTTAATTTACTTTTTTTAATATTGTAAATTTTAATATGCGTTGATTTTCCCTTGAATCAATTTAGTGGTTTGTTTTATTTCACAACTTTATATAATGGAATTTTTTTTTTAAAATATTTTTTCAGTGAAAATTCATTTTACATATTGTCGATCATAAATATTTACACAAAAATAAATTCGTGATCTTCATAAATACTAACCTTTAACGTATTGAGAAGTTAAACTAAAAACGAGTTTCCAATATAAACTGGTATTAATATTAGAGATTATCAATTTTTAAGTGATAATTGATATGAATGAATAAATAAATAATTGAAAGCCGTACTACGTTAATAATATAATAATAATAATACTATTATATCACTTATTTATATTGAAGATTAATGTCATGATAGAGATTGATTTTCACAATCGATCGCCAATAATAATAGTAATCTTTATTTAAATAGTGTCTAGAAGTAAAAACGTTCCAATGCAGATCTGTGTTTAATTATTTATGGTAAATTGATCCACAAAGACTGTGCCGTATTAGTATAAACAGGGGAAATTAAAATAGATAAAACCTTTAAATATAAAGACTTGGAACAGTTTGTTATCATATTACAACGCTTGATCGCAGCATCAGAAACAGTCTTTCGTAAAGAAATTTGGACAATAAATGGTATTGAATTATTATTTGAGTTAGTTTTAAAACTAATCAAATTTTTTTCGATTAATCGATCGTTAGTATTAGTATTAGTATTAATATCGAGTCACGTTAATGATGTCATAAATAAGTTTATTGAATCATATAGGAAAGGCCAAATCGTAAAATTTTTTTTTCGAAAATTTGAATTTTTGATTATTGGGCAAACCAACACCTAATCTGGAAAAACCATCATATCTCAAAGGCCTTTCTGATGATAAATGCATAATGAAATGAAATCAAAAAATCTTTGGATAAGCACGAAATTACTTGGTTTGACGGTATCCTTTAGAAAAAAAATGGGATCCAACAGACGAATTTATGCATTAATCAATTTGATGAAGCTCTGTATAACAGAAACAACATTCCAACCATTGTTCAAAAATCTTTCTTCGTGGGAGATTTGACTATGTTAAAATGAAGCACGCGGCATTGTGCAACACATACCATTTGTTATTTGTGTTTTTACCAATTTGCATTACTATAAATAGTTCGATCCGTTTAGAATCACTGATTAATTATAAATCCGACTGTTATCATTATGAACAAACACGCAATTGACATGATAATATATATTTGAACAAATTATTTCGCATGTACAATAATGTGTTGGATAGTGGTTGATAAGTAAATTTCGAATATTGATAATCTTGTTTGCTGATAATATATATTAGTTAGGATTGAATTGACAACTCCGCGTACAAAAAACCATAAAGTGTCGAATTTTTTAGATGACCGGCAAATAACGATCAAATTATATATTAAAAAACAAAGCACGAGTATATCTTGTGTAATCAACCAGTAAGTGTAATAGATAATAGAAAAATGCATTGTTTATATAATACACTTTTTTATATCTTGTATTTTTTTTTTCTAGATGGTTATATTAATGTCAAATATCTGGTTCTATCTACTCTACATATACTATTTGTTCTACCTATTCTTCGTTGAAGTTATATCAAATTTTCTTTCTTTATTTTCTTTTGAAAAAATAAGAAATATAATAACAAAGATGCTGGCTATATCGGTAATTATATCCATAATATTGTTTTATTACTTTAATTAAAATCATAATATTATCAATTTCAGTATATGATACGCCAACATTTTACTTTCTCGAAAAAATTACGAAAAAAGAAGTCCCCAAGGGTGCAATCAAATCTCTTTTAAAAATTGAGTATATTATTGCTTATTGATATTTTGAAATATTTATAATTGTTATTCTTTTTCTTTCTATTTACTCACAGTAAAAGCCTTGAAAGGTGTAAAAGTTTATTTGTATTTTCCTACTTTCTATCAAGCATTGTACATCCTTAACATTAATGTCAAAGACTTTGGTATTTTCTGAATATATAATTGTATTATTTTTTTTTTAATTGCAAGATACATAGTATTAGAAAACACAAGAAAAAAATCAAAATGGAAATATATTTGCAATAATAATAAAATGTTAAATTACGAAAACTTAACCGCATGCACTATGTTAATTATTTTTATATAGGAATAGTTCTATATACCACTTAAATATTAAGAAAAAACCAAGGTAACAAATAGAACCTCTAAAATTTTTGGTAATATGAATGTTCACTTTATCTGGTTTTGTTGCAACATGTCCCAAATTATCAAAAAATCTCATGATTAACAACTATCAACTTTAATTTTTTTGGTAATGTTTGATTTAAAACTACTAAAATTTTATTTTTTCCACAGAATACATATATAGAATATTTTTTAAATTCGATACTTTCTAATTTAACACAATTGTTGACTACTTCCATTAACTCCATGTGTACTTTATTTATCCTTATAAATAATTGATAAATCTACTGATTTTTACAACATTATGCAATTGATTGAAATAGCTTTCCCAAAGGTTCATTATCATTTGGAATCGCACAAAGATTAGATATTTAAAAAAATTTTCCATTGATGATGTTGATGAAATCAGACAATCCTGAAAATACTGATAGAAATGTTGACTGTAAATATATAATAACTTCACAGATTCAATATGTGGCAGTGAAATATTTTATTCTGATACCAGTGACATGTGATAGTATATTATCTATATCATATACTCATTTGCTTGAATAATAAATTATTGATTGTGAATGCGAGAGTATTAATTATCTGATAAAACTTGATTATTGCTCTATTTGATTTTGTGCTTTTAATTGTTGGATTAGACTATTTTCAAATTTATTGTTGTATTTATTTCTAATTATTGAATAAATTTACAAATATCTGCTAATTTATCGATAAGTTCAAACTATGGAATTATAACAAACTAATTTACTCAAGTTCTGAAAACTATTATTAAATCTATTATAATTGTTTATACAATAATAATCTATTCAAACCTCTGAATAATCTAAAATAAAATTTACTAATCTATTTTTTAAAATATTTAACCAGAAGCTCTTATCAACATTTGAAAACCAAGACTATTGATAATAATGCAAAATCGAGCATAATTATAATGGTGGTTCTCCAATAGGTCAAAAGTTAATTCAACGCTAAGAAATCATTATCTTCTCCAATAAATGCGAGAATATAACATTTATAATCATCTTTCAATGTTCCACTTAAAAGCCCAAGTGGTAAAATTATCACTTTTTTTTTTTTTGTAAAGAAAAAAATTGATTTTGTTTGTTGCCAATTAAAAAATTAAAGTCAAATGATATAACAAATGATGTCAATTCGAATAATAAACGAATGATGATAATTCGAATAATAACAATAAACGAATACGAATGATGTCAATTCGAATGATAAATAAATGATGTCAATTCGAATAATAATAATAAACGAATGATGATGATTCGATAATAATGATAAACGAATGATGTCAATTCGAATGATAAACAATAATAAACGAATGATAACAATTCAAATAATAAACAAATGATAGCAATTCAAATAATAACGTTAAATGAATGCTGATAATTCAAATAATAAATGAATGATAGCAATTCAAATAATAAATAATAAACAATAAACGAATGCTAATAATTCAAACAATAAACGAATGATAACAATTCGAATAATAAATGAATGATAGAAATTTGAATAAACGAATAATAATAATTTGAACAATAATAAACGAATGATCACAATTCAAATAAAACAAATAATTCGAAATAAAATGAACAGTTTAAAATAAAATAAATCGAATAATTTGAATAAATCGAATAAAACAAATAATTCGAATAGTTTGGATAAATGATTAAATGATAAACGAATTATGATTTTTGAATTATAAACAAATGGTGACAAATGATGATAATTTAAATAATAATAATTCACACAAAAAAAATGATTGGGATGCAGAGTACTAAAGTTAAATGTCAAAAATGTGTCATTGATGATGTCATGATTAAATGATATCTGATGAAATGTTTTTATCATAATTAATTAAAAATAAAATTTATCTTCCTTGAAAATATTATTAGACAGAAAAATATGGCAATGTGACTCTGAATACATTTGTATGGCACCAATTCCATTCAATTCATTAATGGCATAGAAGACTTTGACAAACCTTTCTTTGAAGTCAATACAGCTTTAACAGGTTAAGTTTCTGGATTATTTTTGCAGGAAAATCAATTAATTAGCTGAATAGACCCTGAACTAGAGATAAATCTGTTTTTGACTGATTTAATTGAAAAATTTATCAGATCAACTCACTTATTTAACTTGTCAAACAATTATACTATTGATCCAGAATTAAAAGAGCACAACAATCATGATTGTTATCCTACTCTAAGCCTAGAACCATCGTCATCAAATCCATCATCTTTAAATACTGTTGGTTCTCAAACTCGTACTAAAAAATAATAATTTATGAAGAGGAACTAAAAAAATGAGTATTTCTTTAAATGAAACCTCATCAAAAGCTCAAGATGCTCAAAATCTTAATGATGAATCTAACTCATCACAGCAAGGATTACTTGCTCTCACCACTCTTCTCATCACTTTCAATGTCTGGTTACTAGGTATCGGGGCAAAAGTATCATCAATTCCATTGCACCTAGCCTCCTCATCATGATATGTTTTCAGTATTTGTCAGATTTGTGATATATTTCACAAATCCTGTGGACATCACATATTGAAAGTTATATATGTGACCATTCCATATCAGGGATAACCATCCTGTCTTCTTGCTTTACACAATAATAGGCATTGGGTTAGCAATAGGTTTTGTCAGATAGCAGCTGAGGGAACCCTTTGTAACATAATTCTCCATTTGATGGTTACAATGGTGTAATCTGATACTTCATGACCAAATTATACAATGTTTTTTCCATTATAGAATGTCTGCATGGATTGCATTAAGTGAGATGTTTCTTTTTTCCATGCAGGTAAGCTGTGCATGTGGATCATATTTGAAGAAATGCCCTAATTCACTTGTTCTGGCATATTTTGGTAGTGCAGGTAGATGTGTAATGGGTGGTTGCTTGGGATGGTGTTGCCACTTCATTAGGGATGGGGCGGTTCCATTAAGGAACCGCCGCTCTGTTGGCCGATCTTCCCTTTTAAGGAAAGATCATCGAATATATCACATGAAATTTTTCTTGACAATTTTTTATTAAACAAATATAATTAATAAAACAATAAACAAACGAATAAACAAATGAATAGACAAATGAATAAATAAAAGAAACTAAAATATAAAGCATTAAAGAAGAGAAAAATAACGATAAGTATATCTTTAATATATATATATACAAAAAAAAGAAAAAATTTTATGCATTCTATTCTCCTATTTTATTTACTATCCAGCTTTTCATACACAAACAGGCTCTTGCAGTTTCTGGCAACAAGCGATTCCGTGTTCTGCTAATTGTGTTTCCAGCAACAGAGAAAGCCTGCTCTGATGGAACACTTGTTGCTTGAATGGCAAGATAATCTCTCGCCATATTACTTACATTTGGGTACTCTTTGGCATGTGCCTGCCACCATAAGAGAGGATCTGTATCTTCATCTCTCTGCAATCCAAGATAACGATCTAACTCTGATACTGAAGATGTTGAGGGAGTTACAGATGAAGTTTGTGGAGTGCCGGTGCCTTGACAAAGTTGTATGAAATATTGGCAACTTGTATTCATAGATGTTGATGTTCTTCTCATAGGAGATGATATATTAGAAAAATTCTCCTGGTAAGTTTCAAAAATTGTTTTAATATGTGCACGAGCATTTTGACTTGCATCTACTGAAAAGGCAGAAAGCTTAGTTCGGGGGTCTAAGATTGCTGAGGCAATTGAAGAGTGATCCATAATTTCCCAATATTCTCCAATTTTCTGGGATATTGAGGCAGCCATTTCGGATTGCGTGAACCCATCTTCTCCAATTTTTTCTTCTAGATACTTTTGGATGTATTTAAAAACAAATCGAGTATCACCCATGGTTGGATAAGATGATGCCGAAAGATGTTTTGTGGCTTTTTCTAGAGGTTCAAGAAGCAGGAGAGTATCCTATAGAACATGATAAATTATTAATTATTGATTATGAAGCATTTTTTTTTTTAGTAAAGATTATCTACCTTAATTGCAATTAAATCATTATCATTAGTGTTAAGAACACTGACATCTTCATTATCAGCAGCAAGTAAGGTCAGTGCTGGTTGAAGTTCTTCCCAACATTGTAACATGTAATATGTTGAGTTCCAGCGGGTTTCTACATCCAAAATGGGTTTATGATAGGTTATCCCCTTTATATTGCAGAAAGTGCGAAGTTCATCACAAAGTAAAGTTGAATTTTTAATTTTGATCATTAATTCACGTATTTTATAAACTGAGTTACTAACTAATTGTAACTCTTGTTTCACACCTAAGTTCAACACATGTGCTGCACAACGATAATGTGAAAAATTCATTAATGAGAGTTCAGTGTTAAGGGCATTTGCAATTTCTCTTCCACATACAACCATTGAAGATCCATTGTCAGTAGTTAATGCAATTATTTTATTAGAGATGTTGAATTCATCTAAAACGTGTACAATTTCTTGTGCAATGTTTTTTCCGGTATGTCTATTAGTAAAAGGAATGATGTCAAGGAGAAAGCTACAGAGATGCCAGTTTGAATTATATAATGTATAGTAATTCCTAGATAAGCTTCCCGGTTCATAGAAGTCCACATGTCAGCTGTCAATGAACACCGCCCCTCAATTTGATCAAGATCATTAATGATTTTGATCCTTCTGGCATTGAATGCATTGATTATAAGGTCTTTTATTTGATGCCTTTCAGGAACAATATAACGAGGACAGAAGTAATGAATGAATTTTCTGAAATAAACGTTGTCAACAACAGTAAATGGCTGGAGGTCACAAATTATCCATTGAGCAAGATATTTAGTATGTTCATTTTGTTCCTGCCGATTAAAAGGATCCATTCTGGTCATGGTACTCTGTTTCTTGGGAGGTGCATATAATTGATGTAGCTTGAGATGTTTACGAAGGGTTGTCACACTTGTTGTTAATTCATACTTTGCTTCACATGTTTTACAAACATTATGTTCAGGTGCAAAGGATGGCCGTTTATAAAAATATTTCCACACAGTGCTTTCTTTTGATGAGGTAGAAGCATCTGATGTTTCCGACTGCACATCAATAAAGACACGACTAATTGTTTCATCAGGGTTGATGTAAAAATTCTCTTGGTGGAAGTTGCCTATTTCTTGATCATCAAAGATTTCTTGTATTTGTTCATCCATTTTTTTTAAAAAGGTATAAATTTTTATGTTTATTGATTTTATTATGTTAATATTAATTATAAATATTAAAACAAAGGTGAGAAAACTTCTGAGTTGATTTGGATGCCAGCCTTTTTATAATAGTTGACGATTACTTTATTTTCGCGACACATTGCTAAATTCAATTACTTTATTTTCGCGACACATTGCTAAATTCAATTACTTTATTTTCGCGACACATTGCTAAATTCAATTATTTTATTTTTCGCGACACATTGCTAAATTCAATTACTTTATCTCCGCGACACATTGCTAAATTCAATTATTTTATTTTCGCGATACATTCATTGCTAAATTCGATTACTTTATCTCCGCGACACATTGCTAGATTCAATTATTTTATTTTCGCGACACATTGCTAAATTCAATTATTTTATTTTCGCGACACATTCATTGCTAAATTCGACCGCTTTATTTTTGCGACACATTGCTAGATTTAATTACTCTATCTTTACGGCACATTGCTAAATTCAATTATTTTATTTTCGCGACACATTGCTAAATTCAATTACTTTATTTTCGCGACACATTGCTAGATTCAATTACTCTATCTTTATGACACATTGCTAAATTCAATTATTTTATTTTTGCAGCACATTCATTGCTAAATTCGATTACTTTATCTCCGTGACACATTGCTAAATTCAATTATTTTATTTTCGCGATACATTCATTGCCAAATTCGATTACTTTATCTCCGCGACACATTGCTAGATTCAATTGCTCTATCTTTACGACACATTGCTAAATTCAATTATTTTATTTTCGCGACACATTGCTAAATTCAATTAAAATTTTTTTATAACACATTATTATTACTATTTATTTTGCGACAAATTACTAAATTTATTATATATATTTATGTGATACAATTTCCTTTAAAAGTAGTGAACTCGCTATTAAATGACAAATGATTTTTATTCTAACATCTCAAATTTCCAAACACAATAAATAATAGTGATATCTTTATTATTGTTTTTGGAAAATTCTATTTTAAAAAAAAATACATCATTTTTAATGTATATATATATATATGTAAACTCAATAAGTCGGCCAAAATTTTCACCCCATTTTCACCCCATTTTCTTAATATTTAAGTAATTAATTTGATAAGTCGGTCATATGAGCTCACCTCCCACATGACTGATTGAGTTTTACATATTAATATGTATATGAAATATACGCCAAGCTTAATTGTCACTCCAAAAAAATGTGTTATTCATCACCTTTTTATAGCAAAATATCTATTCGTCGCCCGAAGTTTTGTATTTTTTTTTTCTGTGAAACATTTTGATTTTTGTGTAATGGAGAGCGGCTCCAAGAACCGCTCCACCTATTGGAGCGGCTCCACAAGAGCCGAACGGAGCGGAGCGGAACCGCCCCATCCCTACACTTCATGGAAGTGGGTCCATTTGTCTTTGGCCACCATCAAGTCATAGAAGATCTGAGAAGGCCTTACACACTTATTTCTTTTTAAAAAGGGGGACAAATTCGAAGGCAAGGTTGTGGTTTTTGATAGATGTTTGCATTTTTGGTGGCCAGTATCTGGTTCTAATTTTGAAAATTTCTTCTTTTCTCAAGCATCAATGTGGCTAGTACCAACACAAGCAGGTCTAGCTATATATTGAAGGTGGTATTTTAATGTACTCATAGCATCCCTTTCTATTGGGGGAAACATCAAAACTTTCAGATCAGGGTTTCCAAATAAGACCAGAAGTTTGACATTGTTTGATTCAACAAAACTCACAATCAATATACTGTAGTTTGTGTCTGTTGGCTTTTTACTTGATAATTTAGGTATAATTTTTATTATATTTAAATTATTCAGATACATGTATTAAATTTTAAGGTTTTTAATATTAATAAATTATTTATATATTATATAAATTATATGGTATATTGATAGTACTTCAATTTGTTAATGCTATAAAAAAATAAAATCATTGATTTGAAAAGATAAGAAACAAATAATACTGCAATTATGTTTATTTTTTTCAAAAATCATTATTTTAGTGAGCATATTGGACATCTAATGAAAAAAAATTCCAAATAATCTAAATGTTTATATCCATTAAATGAGAAACTATAAGTATGATAATAATATTAATTTTAATATCAATACTAAATTTTAAATTAATAATTGAATGATTAATGATAATTACCATTATTATTACCAATAATAGTTACTTTATTGGAATTCACAGGTTGGGGAAGGTTTGTAAAATTTAATAATCTGCTAGTATAAATTGCATTTGGATG
>CAUDNR010000217.1:3725-37247 GCA_958430865.1 Entrophospora sp. SA101 | reverse complement strand
TTATAGATTAATTTGGTATAAATTTCTCATTTTTGAATCTGGGAGCTCTAACCCGTGTTTTCCTAGAACAGTCCCCATATATGAAATTAGTTTTGATTTTCTTATATAGAATGTCGCACACCTCAATATATCATGCAAAAATTAAATTTTATTGGTTTGATGATCATTACGCAATTTGAAAACAAAATAAATTTATATAGGAGGGGAATTTACATAAAACAATTATCATAAAATAATCACATATATTGTATATTTAAAACAATAGATTTACAAATGTTAATAACAATGATCTATTATTTATTATTATTATTATTATGTTAATAACATTAATTAATCAAAATGTATAAACAACCTACCTTCAAAACAATTCTTTTGAATAAAAGAAAATAACAATTAACACTCAAATAATTAAATAAATACCCAAAACTATTTGTCAGTAAGATTGCTCATTCAAATCTAATCCACATAAAATAATTTTGTTTGTCATCAATCACCATTTTTAAAAAAATTTTTTTTTAGAAAATTACATATATATATATGGGGGGTTTTCTAGCAAAAGGTATAGTGCAAGTCACTTAGTCCCACAACTTTCTGCGCCACACCGCCAATTTTGGGAAAAATTCCCAATCAAAAATGCAATAAAAATTTTATGGTCACATGATTTTTGTTTGTTGTAAAATTCTTTTTTGATTCATGTCTGGGAAATTCACGTGATAAAAGATCAGCAATATAAAAAAAAATTTTTATTTTTATTTTCTTTCAATTCGCCTATTTTTGATATTAACTTTTTTGTGTGTAACACGCCATTTCAGGGCTAAAACATAGTAAATTCGGTAAACTTGTGCAACTTTGAAGCTCAAATTCTCCACAACAACATGACATACCAATGAGATGAAATCGTGATTTTGCAGAGGAAGGTCTTGGCTTCAAATACACGATTTATTTTTGGGTGTTGCATTTCCATTTTTGGAGAATTTGAAAATCTACACGACCAATAAAAAGTTGTGGGACTAAGTGATTTGCACTGTATATTTATATATGTGTGTATGTCGATCGACAAAAATAAGCGACAAATAACAGGAACAACAAATATCGTATTATATAACCATCGGTTTTTAAATTGAAAAGAAATATATATGGAGTTTCAATATCATCATCAGACTCTCTTATTTATTTATTTTTTGACTGGCTTAAAACTCAAGGAACCCTCATGTGTGAACTTACATTGGTTTTATTAGTTCTTGCCAAGCAAAAGGTTAGTCCATAGTAACCTCATATGAATTTGATCAAGTGAATGAATGTCATAACCGAATATCAACAATGGCTATTCAAAAATACATTTTGGATAAAATCCGTGAGCATCAATCAAATGAATAAAGCTCTTGAGGTTGAAAAATGTGTTCTTATTTAGAGAGAACAACAGTTCCCCCCAGCGACCAGTTTTAAAAAATATGGTACATCAAAATATTCAAGCTAGTGTTGTTTTTATTTCTCCAGTTCTGGCAGGTTATTATCACTGTACTACTACAGGCAAGCGATTGTTGAAGAGGATGAATTTATTACCAAATACAATTATTGGCAAACAACAATCAAACTTTATCGCAAGAAGCTAACGACAAGAAAATTTTAAAGATAATTTCAAGCAACTAAGAATCAAAATGCTCAAATTTTGGAAATCTTAAGCTCTAATAGGAATGAGTACAAGATGTACTCACAGAAAAAAATTTATAGATAAGGTAAAATTAATAAAATTACCAAAAAATTAACTTGAAAATCGACAACGTCAGGTGATCACTCGCGTAATATTTACTTTTTTTTTTTTATTAAGGCTCTATTACTATAGAAAATCTGTAATTTTGTCGCCAACTTACCAAAAAAGGACTACCTATCTATGTCCTCAAGTTGGGAAAATTTTTCTTGGGTGTTATTATTTTATAATTTAATGTTTTAAAGCGTATCCATCAACATTGGTCACATTTATCATCATTACATTGTTTTTTTCTTTGTGAATGTAATTAGAATTTTTTATAATAATAACGCGCATGTTCGTCGTTGCCAAAAATTTATTATCTTTTAAACCAACAAAAATTCAAAAAAAAAAAACAAACCTTTTCGATACAATTTTCGATTTAAATTTGTCATGTTGATTCTTCTCATCTATAACAAAATATTATTTATAGAATATGAGGATTAGCAATTTTATACATAATATTCATATCATTTTTAATGATAATAAAACTTACCACCAACCAACGTTACTTCGTTATTGATCTTTTGCAATTGGTTATTGATCAACCCTGGCTAAAATTTTATTTTTAATATCAAAAATTAAAAACAGTGTTGACAACAATTCTCAGAAAATGTATATATTAAATTAAAAAATATATATAACAGTCTTTGATTATGTGCAAGTTTGTAATGCTATTGCGAAGATCATATAATGGAAATTGCTGTAATGGAAAGAAGTTTGACTAGCATGCAAAGAAAAAATAAATAAATATTAGTTTGTTAATTAATGATTACTCAAATTTTTCGGATATCAGATTCTTCCTCTGTTATCACCATGCATGCACATACACATACATACACACATACACGCCACACACATATAAATTCCATTTGTATTCCAAGTACATCTTTTTTAACTGTTTAATCAATATTGATAATAAAATATCATCATCATCCATTCTACCTTCAAGCATCACTCAATAATCATCAATCAACCTTGTTTTTTTTTTTGTTGAAACAGAATTGTTATGGTGGCCTCACTTATATATATAAAATATTTTTAAAAGGAACAATAAATAATAAGTATTAATTATATTTGGTTTTTTTTTTTAAAAAAAAAGAAAATACTTTAAAGAATATTTTATGATGTTATAGTTCTAAAATAAAATTCAAAGTTCTAAATATTTATATTAATTTAATCCATAATTTTTCTAAGTATCAAAATTAAACCAGATAGATTCCTCTAAAATAAAAAAATCCCATTAAAAATATAATGCTTGATAGCCAAAAAAAAAAAGAAAAAAACAGCCTCAATCCTTTAAACTATCTCTCTCATCACTTTAAATGTCAAATTGCAAATAACTTTATAAAGCTGATGCATTTTTTTTTGATTATTTTAAAAATAATAAATTAACCATTCATCTCATCAATAAAGTAAATTAATCATTTCCATCCACCCAATTTTGCCATGCTTCATCGTAAGCGTCTTCTAAAGATCTCACAATACTTTTAGTGTTAAAGAGGTCCATAGTATCTCTTTTAAGAAAAAGTTCTTTTCTTAATTGAGCTAAAATTCCGTCAAAAACATAAGTTGAACCAGTCCAAAACTTTATTCTGTGAGATGATGAATATGTCACTGCTTTGTCTATGTAATCTAGTAAATCATTTGCCACAAGTTTTTCTTCAAATCCAGCAGCAGTAATAATTGATTCAGATACTCGTGAACATTGTTTATGAGAGGGACCTTTTACGGTCAATACAGGTGTTCCTGACCACAGTATATCACAGGTAGTAGTATGTCCATTTACAACAGGTGAATCTAATACTAAATCTGCAACTCGACAACGTAATACATGTTCTTCTTTTGATGCAACATCTATTATATTGAAATTAATAAATAATATTATAAATTGATCAACTATCTAATTAAATAAAAGTTAAAGAATTTTTTAGTTAATTACCAGTAACTATTATCCGATCAGCAACATATTGACCTGCCCATTCTCTTGCAAGCTCTTTAAGGTTTGAAGCACCCAATTTGGGGAATTTAAGAAGCCAAAGTATTGATTTTGGAACTTTTTCAAGTATTTCTATCCAAGATTTGAATGTCAATGGATCAAATTTATAACATTGATTAAAATTTGCAAATATCACCCAATCTAGAGGAATTAAAGGAAATAGCATAGCTCGTAGTTGCAATCTTCTATGCTCTTCAAATAATAACTTTAATTGTGGATCATTTATTCCCTTTAAATGTTCATCATCTCTAAAATTTTGTCTGTGGTCGTTGACAAAATAGCTACCCTTTTCAAACCTGATCACTTTTTCACAGTATATCCAATCATCATCTTCAACTTCTGGGTCAAGTTCTTGATATAAATCACCTATATTCTTTCTTCCCATTTTGTAATGATATAAACCTATCATGTCTTCAGGACAAACCACTTCATCTAAAATCGAGTAATCAGTCCACATTCCACCCATTGTCCCACAATAACCCATATAACTTATTTGCACAGGTACAGGGCGAGCTGCAAAAATCTTATTATGTTCACCTGCTGTATAACCATTCAGATTTACTAAAACATGAATACCGTCATAAACTATTTGTTGTACAATCTGTTGATCTGTCATCTTTGAACAATCGTAAAAAAAATCAGATCCTTGCTCGATTCTGGCTCTGTAAATTGATCCGTCGCTATCTGTCAAAGAGTAGCAATATATTTGATATTTGTTTTTATCGTGAAGATTAAAAACTGATTGCATCAAATGAGCTAATGGATGATTTCTAAAGTCTGATGAAATATATCCAATTTTAAGTCTAGGAGCTGGTGGTGGCGGTGGTGGATAAACACAATCGTCAAGCCATGACGATGTACAGACGTCATAGGCCGTTATTAAGGCTGTACGATGTGATACTAGACGAACTTGTTTCGGTGATAATTCGTATGAAAAAGTGTAGAATGGAACTATTGGCACTTCCTCCGGTCTTGGTAATTGTTTAGGAACTTTAGGACGAACATATTTTATACAATCAATAGGCGTGACTTTTATTTTTGGCAAAGCTCTAAAACTTCCATAACAGTATCCATAAGTGTCTAAATACCATCGACGCTGTATACGACGCATAAACTGCTGAATAACTCTTAAAAGCCAACCGCCTTCACATGGTAATTGCAGACTTCTTTTCCAACCTTTTATTTTTTCCCTAAGAAATTTCAACGCTTCATCTGAATCATGAACTCCCCAACCCAAAACATTTATAAGATGTTCAACACCACCATTCATTTTTATCACGCCAGCTCCATATTTAGAACCATTATAAATGAAGCCATCAACAAGATTTGAAATTATCCCCATGTAACCAGTTCGTTGAAATTGAATTGACCGAATCAGCTGTCTAGAAATAGGATCTACATGAATATAACCAATTCCGCCACGCTCTTTCCAATCACAAACAGCAATCAATGCTTGAGAGAGAGTGACCATAATAGCAGGATCTCCGCGTCTTAAATTATTTGCCTCTTTATAGTGACATAGAGCTTTTTCATAATTCAGTTTTGACTTTTCCATTTCACCAATATGCATATGGTAGTAAGCTAACTTCTTGATGATGGAATCACCGACATTTTTGTTAAACCTGTATAAGGTTTGAAGGGCAAATACCGTTTCATAATATTGACCAGCCCTCCAATAAATTTCAGAGAGGTTTTCAAAATAAGTAATTACTTCTTGATTTTGAGGGTCGAGGACTAAAGTTTGTATTTGTAGTGGTTCCATTCATTAAACGGAATCCCTTTCACAAATCTAAAGAATTTATTGCAACACTAATAAGAAATGAAAATGAAACAGTGTAACTATTTATATTTATTTTATTATTACTTGAATATGTGTGTAATATGCAGAATGTAGATCATTGCCACACATTAATATTAAAATTTAAAGCTAGAGATTATTATATTTATGATGATTTCTATTTCTTTCCAGCCTATTTTACCATTTAAATTCAATTCAATTGACAAAGGTTTTACAAAATTCCACCACAAATTATTCCATAAAATGCCACAAATTAAGCCCAATAACATTCCAACTATAACTTGAGACTTTGTATGATGACCAATAATTACTCTTGACCAAACAACTGATAAAGCTGTAAAATAAATTATTGAGCTTGATGAAATTATTATAAAGTAATTTAAATTAGATGAAAACAGTTGTAATGTTATAAAAGTGGCAAAAAATATTGTGATTGATGAATGTGATGATGGCATTCCATAATCTAGTTTTTCTTTGGATGTTATTAATGATGTTTTTGTACCATATTTATCTTTATATGGTCGAGGTTGACGAAATATAAGTTTTAAAATATTAGCTTGAAAAAAAAAAAATTAGCAAATAAAGTAAGAAACAAAAGTCGCAAGAAATTCGATCAAAAATCATTTAAATTAATTAATAATTACTAATTATTGTGACAAAAGTTCCTCCTGCAATTGTATATATAGTATGGAAATCACGAAAATAGCCAAGTACTATTCCTGCAAGTATTGCAAGCCATGTTCTTGTCTAATATATATGTGTATTAGAAAGATATCATTTATATTTATCGCTAACAAGAAAAATTTACTTACCTTATCAAGAAAATGTAAAAATATTACTCTTGATTTTATAATTCCATTAGAATTCATTTCTTTTTAAAAAAATTTTTTAAGTTTTGCTGATCTTTGTTAACATTTTATTAACGAAGGAGTGTAACGTGATCGGCATTACTCATTCATTATTCTCCTAGGACCCCGGATTATAATTCAAATCTTATTGGCCAATTTGGAACTATCACAGATATAGACTTTTACATTGTGTGACCCTAAAAAGGAACTATTACTTACTAATATTGATTTGGTCCTAATAACGCAATCGTCTTTATGATAAATTGAAAATTGCAATGTCTATGAAAGACTAAGAATGGAGGAATAAGATTTATGGGCTATATATTTAACAATCTGAAAAGATTTTCTTTTTTTTTGTAGAAAAAATAGAAAGATTAACAATCAACATCAACATCAGATTTGAATCTGTCATAGTGGAGAATTAGTATGAATTTTTATTCTAAATGATCCATTTCAAGTTTATTATTATCAATTATTTTTAAATAAAAATAAATTTTAATTAAAATTATTTGGAGATTCAGCAGGATTAATATATCATAATGAATCAATTAGCATGTCAAGTTAGTAGAACTATTAGAGAGAATATTTTGGAGAGATGATTTCATTGATTGATATTTATTATATATTTAATCATGCAAGAGGTGTAAAAAAAATGAACGGATATGACGTATTTTTTGATTAATTATTAGAAGGTTCGTGTTTATTATTTGAAGAGTCAAGCTTGCTATCACAAATGGAAGTGAGATCTTGGTTTCCCAGTCAGATATCTTGGATTTTTCACATTAAGTAAGCTATATCATTTACTCATTTAATAATGATGATGATGATGATGATGATGATGAAAAAAAAAAGCACCAAATATATTCAAACAGAAAAACCAATAACAACTATTGGTTTAGCATCTTTAAGAAAAGTGTTGTATCAATTAAGAGTAATCTGTAATTTATTATTAATATTATTAACGAAATAGGTTATTTTCTCTAGAAAGCATAAATGAATATATATATATATATATATACACAAAAATACATACATGTATAATAAATTAGAATAAATAAATATAATATATAGACTTTATAAAATTAATTAATAAAGTAGGAATCGATAATAATTAGGTATCAAAAATAAGATTATTATTACCCATAATAAATAAATATTAACATATAATACAACTATTGTTATCCTTAATACCAAATAATGACTGAAACCAATTGAGATCTTGACTAGCACCATCAGAACTACCAATTTCTACATGTAAACAGCCATCAGTTGGCTTATTTGGTGTACATCGTAAATTGTGTTTCTTAATAAGTTCAAGAACGGCAGGCCGTAGTTTGCTGATACCGTTTATCGAATGTTTACCTTTACCAACAATTATGACTAAATAACTAACACCTTTTAGTTCACATTGTTCTATACGTAATTTAGTTTTTTCAACGGCTTCTTTCACAAACAATCCATGTAAATCAAGTTCTGTTATTGGACGATCTTTATTGTTTTCTTTTTGAAATTCAAGAATATATTTTTTCCCCATCAAAAAATTTAAATAAATAAATGAACATTTTATTTGTTTGAAAATTTATGAAAGAAATTTTTTTAAATTTTTCACCAAGAAATATAATTTCAGCAGCTTTATTGTTGTATTCTTGCATTTTCCTCTCGTGTTCTTTTCCCTGTAAGGAAAGTTTTTTTGCTTTTCCGCCTTGTCGATTTTTGTAAGCATCTTGTGACTGAGAATAACACTCATTCCGTTTTTGAGCTTCAGTGTGAGCTAAATTACGAAAATATTGACAAGTATGAGTATCCTCAACATTTTTGCTGTCTGAAGAAGAGGTTTGTCCCATTTATAGTTTTATTATTTTAAAAATTTAACTAACATCATTCATTATAATATAAGTATATAAGGGGAATTTTTTGTATCACAAATACAAATTTTTCATTTAGATTTATTTAATAATAGCAATAACAACCAAAATACCATGAACATTACAAATCAACAAAATAATCCTACATCATCAGTCAGGCCAGCCTTAAATCTTCAATTGAATACTCCCAATTTACCAATGCATACACAAACACGAGCTGATCAAAGAATTGTTCAGCAATCAAAAAATAATGATAACATCACCAACATCAATATTGCTATTCCAAACCATAATCAATCTACATCAAGGACAATTTCTTCGCCTGTTGCTCAAATCAATACATCAACTCTAAAAAGTGAAAACGATAATAACAATTCATCAAATGGTAATACAATTGAGACAATTAAACCAGAAGAAGCTGCTGCTATTCTTGATGTTATTAGAGAACTTGATGCTAGGGCCCGTAAAAAAAGAATTCAATGCCCTGAAATTACCTATCTTACTGATGAAGAAAAAGCAATAATTCATGAAAAATTAGATTTATTAAAACCAATGTTCAATGTAGTTGACAAAGTACTTCCTTACTTTTATTACTATACCAAATCTCAACCTGGCACACAGCGACTTCTCATCATGAAATATATGATTGATGACCAATTAAAAGCATTGCCTGGTAAATACTTGCTTTCATTGAAAGCAGTAGATTGTTTTTTGGTACAATTCAGTAAATATTTTGTATTTGTTGAAGCTAGGCGAAAAAGCACAAGCAATTTTGTCACTACAAATGTTCAAAATCAAATAATACCTCTTATGACCAAGATAGCCATTCCATCAACCCTTCTAACTCCAAAGCATTCTTCTGATCTTACTATTAATATTAATATGATGAAGCGTAATCTTGAAAATCAAAATGAACAACAGGAAGGTAGTCCTTTAGCTTCACATGGTAATTACAATTCAAGCAAAAAGAGGATATTGGAGAGTCGTGTTTCTGTTAAGGATGGAGTCAACAATAATAGTAGTGGTGGTAATAACGTTAATACCGATATCAATGTCGACTTTGAATGTGACGAAACAACAAACTTACCTAAAGATTATGTTAAGGAAGCAAAATTTGATGAATCACTAAAAAAACACGAAATTGGCAGTTAAAGATGTCATGAAAATTCTCCCTTCTTGTAATACATATTTGGTAACTGGTTCTGTATTAGCAAAATCTGCTTGATGATTCTACTTCATTGAGAGGATTCATCATGGTTGATTTAGTTGGTTGCTTTATTTTATGCATATATATATATATATATATAAATGAATATTGATTAATATTAGTTTATAAACTTTATCTTAAGTTTTAAAATTTTATATGGGTCTTTTTTTTTTTATAAAAGCGACTCTTCCTTCAATATATATATATATAACCTTTGTGCAGATTTATATCATAAAATAATTATTAATGTTTAAATTTTAAATTAATCAATCTTTTATCTAAAGATATTGTTGTTTTAGTAGTTTTGAATAAAAGATTTAATTTCACGTGAATTTCAAGATAGTTTTCTTTGATAATAATAATAACACAAAATTTTATCTATTTTAAAAAAATCTTTAGATTATCGAAAAAATTTAATCTAATCATAAACATTAATTATATATATTAATATAGAATTTGGTTCCTCTCGAATTTATTCAAAAATTTTTTTGTAAAATTTTTAAAAATGCAAACAAATTTATACCGTATTTCTAAAAATTGTATATTATCACCATATAACAAACGATTTGTTCCCATTGCCTTTAATTTATGTCCCAGTAGCCATTTAAAAAATCAATTTTCAACGACGACAACAAAAGGTTACTCAATAAACCTTACAGAATATCCGTTACTAGCACCAGCACCACTCGGAACACCTCATTATTTAACTCATGAACACTTGACAGCAAAAGAGATTTATAATTTATTGACTTTAGCATTGCAGCATAAATACAATGTCAAATATTTAAACAAAAGTTCAGGGCGTCCTTTAGAGAGTAAAACTTTAGCAATCATGTTTTCTAAAAGATCTACAAGAACCAGAGTTGCTACTGAAACTGCCATTAATTATCTTGGTAGTTGTTGTTCAATTCATTTATGAATTTTAAATAATTATTTATCGCATTGATAATTAATCGTAGATTTTATTTAATAAATTTTTAAAAAGGTGGACAACCAATGTTTTTAGGATCACAAGATATTCAGTTAGGAGTAAATGAATCATTGATAGATACAACAAAAGTTGTCAGCAGTATGGTGGATGGTATTATGGCACGTGTCGGATCTCATAGTGAGATTGAGGTAACACAGTTGATACTATTAAATAATTATAATTTATATTACAAGATAAAAAATTAACAATTCATATGTATACATAAATAATTATAAAGACGTTAGCAAAATACTCCACTGTACCAATAATTAATGCATTATCGGATAAGTACCATCCAACTCAAATATTGGCTGATTTAATGACTATTCATGAAGTATTGGGACCTCAACCAACATCCTTATCACCATATGTGGCTCATGCAACTCATCCAAACAAAACATTGCCAGGTCTTAAAGTTGCATGGGTCGGTGATGGCAATAATATACTTCATAGTATGTTGGTAACCTTTCCAAAATTAGGTATAAATTTATCCATTGCAACACCAGATAATTACAAACCAGATGAAAAAGTTGTAGAGATAGCCAAAAAAGAAGCAGAAGAAACAAAATCAGAATTGATATTTACAAACGACCCAAAGATTGCTGTTAAAGGTGCTGATGCTATTGTTACTGATACTTGGTAAAATCTATTGATTTAATTGGTCTATTTTTGTTGGTTGCATTTATCGATACTCTATTTATATCTGATTTTTTCTCTAAATTAGGATCAGTATGGGTCAAGAAACAGAGAAAGCACAACGTATAAAAGATTTTGCTGGATATAAAGTAACTTCACAATTAGCAAAAGAAGGTGGAGCAAAATCTAATTGGAAATTTTTGCATTGCTTACCTAGAAAACAAGAAGAAGTGTCTGATGAGGTATTTATTATATATAGCATAATTTATTAAAAGCATCTTTAACTTATACATATTTTTTATAGGTGTTTTACTCTTCAAATTCAGTTGTATTTCAAGAAGCTGAAAATAGAAAATGGACAATTCTTGCTGTAATTGATGCTTTACTTGTAAAGAAAACGTTTGATTTTTAAAACTATTTTTATCATGTATTTATTTATTTATTTATTTATTTATGTAAGGAATGAACAATGCAACATTTTTCATATAAACTTTAGTTTTTTGCTTAAAAAGGAAATTATAAGTTTTGTTTATTAGCAATAATTAATTCTTTATTAAGAACGGCAACTCTACGACTAATACATGATAGTAAGCTTTTATGAAGAACCATCCACACAGAGTTGCAGTTCCAAAACCTTATCCGAGTTCCTATTAAAAATACTATTGCAAAATACATCCTTGGATGCCAGAGTTTCCATATATCATGAACGTCCCTCTATCCGTCATTTAAACACTATACATCTACCAGAAATAAAGACAAGTTAATTCTCAAAGTGTTTTACTATTTTTAAATGAACAGTTATTGTTTTATAACAGATAATAGCATACACGAAATAGTAATAGGTTTATTTCATTTTGACAATCATGGTTCTGACTAAATTTGGAAATTTGGAAATTTGAAATTCTAAATTAAAAAAATATATATTGGTTTTTAAAGGTAAAGTTTTTCAATAAATATGTGTTAGATACCCAGAGGGTTATTTTATAGAAGATAGATTTTTATTGATTATTATTTTCTTTTTTACAATATTTTTTACTATTCTAAATCTCTTATTATTTTCTTATACTGAAAACTGAGATCAAACAAGAATATACTTACAATTGATAAGCATAATCCCATATGAATTCTTTTGTATCATTAAAGGAAATTTTTCATTGACAGATTTTTTAAAATAAGTTTCCTATAATGAAAGACTTTAATTAGATATTTTCAAAGTCCAGTCAATGATAGTAATGAAGTTCTTCTTTATATACCTTCACCATTTCTATAATTAGTTGTTTAATATTATTGTCTTTGTTAATATTAATTGGCGTGGGACAGGGTTGGCAAATTGACTGGTCCATCGAGAATGGATGGATTTGGACTGGTCCATTGCCATTAATAAAATACTAAATATGGTTATAGTGCTACACTAATGGACCCAATGGACTACCAATAGACCATCAATGGACCACACATTTGCCAACCCTGATGTGGGATATGTCATCGTTATTTGATTTGGTGTAATATCAATATTGTAAAATGCTAAACTCACAAAATTAATGTTTATTTAAAAACTTTTTTACTCGTTATGAGGACTTTTTTTTCATTTTTCCATTTTTAACTAATTCAGAAATATTTTTTCCGTCACTGCCAATTATTCACTCTTCATTTACCAACTTATCCATATTTTCTTGATCTGAAATCTCATCATTAAATATTATTTACATCAATTATAGTTGGGGATTCTTCAATTATTGTGTGCAAGAATGTTGTGGTGTTCCTAAATTGGCCGAATTGTTTGAATAATCAGAAATAGGTTCTGTTGAAGCATTATTACATTCATCTGAAAAGGATTAGGTAATTTTTGATCTCTAATATAATATATTCATTCCCTTTAGAATCAGAGTCATAGTAGTGATGTTAGCCGGCTAAGCCTTTTACTACCTAAATTGGTAATTTTATTTCTATAACCAGAAGGTAACGCGGAAATCTATTACCAAATTTAGGGATTATGTATGCAGATTATTGGCCGGCTAACATCACTAAAAGTCATAGCAATAGTAATAGTACAATATATTAAATTGTAAATATTCATGCATGTACCAACACGGAAGTTACATAAAATAAACATAATAATAACTACCTTTTTGGTGACATTTTTCTCTCGATCTAATATCAATTGAATCAATTAATATAAATATTATTAAAATTTTATCAATTTATATATATAGTAATAGGCCAATACCAAGTGGAAGAGCACCGTCAAACAAACGTGCATTATCCTTGCTGTCAAAGTGATTAAACAATTTGTCATAAAATGAGTTAAAAAGTAATAGCAATTATAACAATAACCAGAATGATGAGTCATTCTTTCTAAATAGCTAGAGTGACGATAACCACCATTCTTATGATTAAATACTTACCCACTGCCTCCTTCAAATTCTTTATTTCTTCTTTGCTTTGATTTTTTGTCTTGTGGTATTAATAAGCGATGAATGTCAAAATTTCCTCTAAGAGGAAAATAGAATCAACAAATTAAAAAAAGTGAAGATAGCCAGCAAAAGGATGAAAGCTGAAAGCAATAAACGAGGATTTAATTATCACTAGCTTAAAAAAGTAACTAAAATATTTAAATGTGTAAGAGCCTAAATACTGGTCACGCTAAATAAAAGTCAAAGTAAAACAAATCAAACAAGTCAAGGCTCAGCATGAGTTTATGTTTTCAGATTACTGATGGATCAAGATCGCCAGTGTACTACATGAAATTCATTTGTTCACTTTATTATTATTATTAATTTATTATTATTAAAAATATTTATTGAAAAGCTACATCAAATTTCTCAGCATAAACTTTTCCACCGCCACTTGAGAATCCAGTACCTAAAAAAAATTAAATAAAATGTCAATTAATTGATTAATAATTATCAAAATAAAAAATATGACTTTCTTTTACCTTCACCAGACATGTCAGTGATATCTTTTTCTTTACATTTAAAATCACAAACAAAGCAACGTTTTGATTTTTTCACAAATTTATCAACGCAAATCTTACAAATAACATGACCACAAGGTTTTATCACTAATAATTATTAATATAAATAGTAAGCGTTTGATCCGGTATTTAAACATAATAAATATTAATATAAATATAAATATTTGAAATAAAAAACTCACAACAAATCTTTAAAGAATTTGTTAATGTTTTACGACATGATGGACAAATATAATGAATCTTTTTTGAATCTGAGTCTTTTGTTTCAGTAAATTTTGTCGCAACCAAATTTTTAACACTATTAAAAAATTTTTATTAATAAAATTGCAAAGCCCATAAAAATAATCAACAAATAAATACCTTAAAGAGTGTTCCGGATTAGTTGCAGTACACATTGTTTGTAATTTTATAGATTTAATTTTATCAGGATCAGCCGATGGTGTTAAAGAAGGCTTTTTTATAAAATCGTAAATAATATAATGATAATAATAATAACAATAACAATAATTAATTGATTTCTTAAAAAATTAAGAAATAATATAAAAAGGAACCTTACCAGCCAAAAATTAGGTAACTTTGGTTTTGACAATGCAATCTAAAACAAATGACTTGTTAAATAAATAAATATAAATATTATTACAATTAATTATTAATTATTATTATTATTATTTATTTCGAAACCTCTTCTTCCTCTATTTTTTTTAATGCTTCTTCTTTTTCACGTTTTGATACCGCTGCAAGATCTTCTTCATCTAATTGAAAACTTCTTTTTTTACTTGCAACTATAATATTTATACTTGTATTAATATCATATAAATTATATCATAAAAAACATTTTTAAATAAATAAATTCTACCTTTAGATTTATTATCTTCAATCAATTTTATTAATGACGATGGTGATGATGACGATAATGACGATAATGACGATGATGATAAAGATTTGTTTTCAAGAGTTTTCGTGTCTTGTTTAAATTCACTTGGGGTTATTTTTACTTGTTGCCTTTCAAAATCTTGTATAATGGCTTCTTTAGCCAGTCCATCCTTTCGTTTGACTTCTTCGATCTCATCTTTTGCCCTTTCTTCCAATAATTTTTGTTGACGTAGTATTTCTTTTTTTTGTGCCAAAATATTTTCTAATATACATTCTTTACAATATAAATGACCATGTGAACAACAAACAGGATCACGAGCTCTCTGAAGGCATAGATAACAAGCATCAACTTCACGCATTGAATCTCTTCCTAATCGTTGCTAAGAAAAATTAATGGAAATTTATTATGATTATTTAGATTGCAAAATGCGCTATTAAAGTATATATATACCTTTTTTGTCCCATATTCTAAGGATTTAGTTTCAGCATATGTGAAAAACGAAAGTGCTGTATTATTTTTGCTATGACGAGGCATTTCTAAAATTTTTTGGGGAAATGTAATAGTAATAGCTGCAATGGCGATCTTAATTCAAATTTCTATTTTAGTCAAACTTATTAAACACAAAAAATAATTTATTTCAAATTTTACAAATTTTACGTAAAATTTTTTTTTCAAATTATGGATCATTCTTCTCAAAAACGGCATATTTCAGAGGATCATTTGAACGATGAACAAAATCAACAAACTCTAAATAACTCTGAAACACGTTCTAAAAGGCCCAAGATTACATTACCACCACCAATGAATACTTTACAAACACCACAATTTGAAAACATCGGTTCATGGAATTTACCTCCATTAACATCATTATCTACATTGAATCCTAAAAATCCTATTGTGTTTGATCAATCATCAATACTAGCACCACAAAGCAATCAACAAAATCAACAACACCAATCATCTTTATTAAGATATGAATTGCCACCTCTTGAATCCTTAGGAGTATCGAGGTTACAAACAACAGCAACTGTATCATCAGCGATAGCAGCTACTACTATTATACCTTACACTCAAACCTTTTCTCAATCATCCTCATCTAATAATAATGCATCATCATATAATTTGCCATATTCATCATCATCTGTTACTAAACCAAATCCAATGTCTGTATCTGCAATCCTTTCAAATGATGATGATAGTGTTTTTAATTATAACAATAATGCAAAGAAAAATACTAATGATAAAATCTTAAATAATAATAATAATAATAATAATAATAATAATAATAATAATAGTAATAATAATAATAATAATAATAATAATAATAATAATAATAATAATAATAATAATAATAATAACGGCATCAACAAAAGGAAACCTTCGAATCGATTACGACGAACAGACGATGAATATAGGCTTGAAAGAAAACGTGAAAGGAATCGTTTGGCTGCAAGACGTTCTCGTGACAAGTTTCGTTTTTGCCACAATCAGTTACGTGAACAAGTTATTCATTTAGAGAGTGAAGTCGAAAGATTGAGAGAAGTTTTAAAGAAAAATTAAATCGTGGTAATCAATTTAATCGGTTTATAACAATATAATACCAATAAGCATCGCTGTTGTTGTTGCTGTTGTTGGTGTTGTTGCGTTTAAATAATTTTTTATTGACTTTATTTTCTTTTTTCGAAAAAAATTACAGGAAAATTTAATTCATAAAATATTTTTTTGCAAAATATCAAATTATGGATGTTTTAAAAAGTTTTTCCTTTATATAACAATTAAAAATGTCAAATTACTTTTGTAATTAGATTTTTTTATACGCACATCATTCGATCAAATCGCAAAAAATCATAATTATAATAATAATGATAATAATAAATTGATATGTGTGTGAATATTAATGTTATTTTGCAATTATTTATTGACGATTGGAAATTTTTGAATCTAAATCCGAATTGTTCATCGAACGTCTATTTTCATCCCATCCATCCTGCTAACATTATCAATTCCCAATCTCAATCTCTTGACCACATTCTCCAATCGATCAGTTTTTTCCTCTTCAATCTCACTAACATTGACCGTCACAACTGTCAACGACTTTGTAACTTTCCATAACCTAAACAAAACCAAAATTCGGCAATGTCCATTCCTTTACCTCTTAACAGCATATCTAATAAAAATGTGGTAACAACCACGCAAGCATCAAATATTCGAATGTACCAATGTTGATATCTAATAAAATGATTCATTGGTCCAAAAGCAATGACATTTAATACTAATTCGATCAAAGAATATTATATTGATTATAAATCTCTAGTTACTAATCCCTGAAACTACCCTTTTGACCTTTTCATTTCTGTCACGTCCTTTACAACTATAATCATTAACGACAAAACTTGTACGACAATTGATCCTAATGTTATCGAATGTATTTGCTTCGAATCCAAAATATTTCTTTCATTTTTGATGAATATAAATAAATGGAGATTAGAAAGAATTCATGCAGATCTCTATCAAATAAAATTTACCTTTTTTTTTTATTTTGAGCAATAAAAAAAATGTCTTCGATAAACTCTAATACTCAAAAAAAAAACAATAACAATTTTATTGATGCTTCTCAGAAAGAGTCATTTGATGCTAATAAACTTATCGTAAATATTGGGGCTACTTCTTTTCTAACAGGCTTTCTTGGTGCATTATGGGCAATTAAACGTGCAGGTAAAAACATTAAAAAAAATTTTTTTCTCTACACTTTCTGACACACACACACACACACATCACACATATCATGACTACGATTTTTATTTTTTTATTGGATGATTAAAAGAATCAAAAGGAACATATAAAGACCTTACACCTAAAAAAATGGCAGAATTGGACGAGTTTGCAAGATATAGAATAGCAACTTTATTTACTCTGAAAACTTTTGCTTTAGGAACAATTCTTTGTTTATCAACGGCTGGTTTATTAACAATTGGAATTGGATCTTGGTTAAAAGTCAATAATGTAATTAGTTGATGTTTATTTATTTATTTTATTTTGATTTCTCATTAATAATAATGATTTCATTTCTTAATACCAATTTTACATTAAATAAATATCATCATCATCGTCATCATCATCTAAATGAAAAAGTTACAGGAATTTCATGATAAAATGAAGATAATAATACCTCGATATACACCAAAATCCAATAATAGTAATAATAATGATAATAATGATAATAATAATTACGAGCAACAACGGTTGCAAGAGGATAAAGATTGGGAGGTTATTACCGAGGAATGGAATAAATATCAAATTGAAAAAGAAAAACATTTGGAAAAAAAACAAAAAAGAAAAGAAGAAGTGAGAAAGAAGAATGAAGAAAATCTTAAAAAATTATCATCATTATTGTGGGGGTGGTGGAAATAAAATAGATAATCAATGGATTCTTTCTTGCCTATTTATTACTCTCTAAATCTTCTATCTGATTATTGTTGTGACACAAATAAGAAAAGAAACCCATCAAGATGAAGGTAAATATAAATATAAAAATTATTATATAATTAATTATTGTGCAAAATGATGAAATTCGCGTTATTATACACAGAAAAAAGCAATTTTTTCTATGATGAACGTGCAGGGGTACTGATTGCATTATTTATGATGTTTAATAAAGACTTTATGCTATAAATTGATTTGAATCACTAAAGAAATATCATTTTTTTAATAGGATTTTTTTTTGCCAAATTGGAATAATAATTTTACAAAAAGCTTTGCAACATATAATTTTAGTATTATATTATTTTCTATATTTGACAAACCCGCCAACACCCATCTATATATCTATCTATGTAGCAAAGAAGAAAGAGAAAGTGGAAAATGTAATGGTGATTATATTATATATTTTGTATGCGTGTATATATATATAGTATGTAAAATTGTGAGTTCTAATCAAGTAAAAAAATTGTACATTAAGAAATTATTTAATTAATTATAGAAAGAATAAAAATAGTTTTAAAATATATATATTTTACAAGTCTTTTTTCTTCCTTCTCTCTTCTACATGTAAATTATACCCAACCCGTGTGTATTGATAGATATATATATTTACCCAATGTTACACAATTACAGGATTGTTCTTGGATTACCATTTATATTACGTTATTAATTAAAATATTAGGGGAAGCGGAAGAATGATTTTGTTAATAAGAAAAAAATACAATCATATCTAATATTATTATTACTATTATTATTATTATTGTTATGTTATTTACAATTAAATGCTTTTAAAATGAATTTAAAATTACAAAAAAAAAAAAAATTTAAAATATAATGTGCGAAAAGAAGAATCCCTAGAATTGAGCACAACTATAATCGTAGTGATTCGATAAATTTTTTGACAAGATTGATCCACCTATCGGTCTACAAGCAACATAACAAAATAAACAGATGCTAAGTCCACAAACCATATGGAGTAATGATTGCGTCCATGGTTCAAGTTCATTCAGACATGTATTTGCTGTTGATATATCAATGCAATGTGTACTTATATCAAAATTAGTTTTGATTTCTGTTAATTTTGATGAAATTATTGAAATTATTGTTAAATCTTTCATGATGATGAAATTGGTTATATGAATTATAAATTTATTAAATTTTTCTTCAAGTTCTCTAATGATTTTAAAAAAATATCTTGTGTGTGTGTGTGCGAAAAACAAAATATTTTTTAAATTTTATCTCGCCAGGAGAGAGTATATATATATATATATATATGAATGTATGTATATATCTATATATATAAATAAAGGAGTGACGATTCTACTATGATATTAATGATATATTAAGAGAATGAATGTCGCATTACAGAATGTTGTTAACAAAGGTGGATGGATGAGAGATGAAAAGGGAAAGAAGAAAAATAAAAGGTTTGTAAAAAAAATTTAAAATTCTTTTTTTGTTTTTTTTTAAAAATTTTATTTTTTTGAGACTAATATTTATATATAATTAAATATAATAATGTGTATAATATGCATGCTGTTAAATTACCAGATTGATGATGAATGTTTCACTGCATAAAAAAAATTAATTAATTTAATATTAATTATATGGAATAGTAATTGATTTTTTGTCTAGTTTTTCAGTTTATTATATCCGATTACACTTAATTTAACAACTTTAAAATAATTCGGTTAATTTGATTATTATTATTGTTGTTGTTGTTGTTGTTGTTGTTATTGTTTTATTACATACATTTATTTTTTCATATGTATATACGCGCGTGTACTTCTAATCAATGAAACAATTTTAAATGAATTCGACTGAGAAATTTCTTAATTTTGCTGATCACCATTTGTAGTAATAAAATAAAAATTCTTCAAACATAATGGTTGATGTTTTGTGACATTTATATGTAAAATAATAATAATGACGATCTTGGAACCCAGTTTATAACTTATTTCCGTTTAAAGAAGGTAATTAACACAACATTTGAGTATTTTCAGCAAATGATTTGCAAGTGGTCCGTTAATTTCTATTTTATAACACCTCATTAGTATTAGTGGTAGGACCTAGCATTGTTACCATTAGAGCATTAAGAGAAATATTTGGTGGGAATTGAGATACAGGATATCGTCTCACCCACGCTTTTAAGGGAGAAACCGATGATAATGATCTTGGTGATTTTTTTGATTGGCCATTCTCGCTAGTGCAAATAAAGCAAAAAAATATTAAAGAGAAAGCTTCGATTAATAATAACGTTTGGTTGGCAAACCAATAAAATCATTTCGTTTTCTCTCAAACGGTCAACATCTGTTATCAATCCTCCAAAAAGAACTGCCACTAAAAAACATTAAATATTTTTCTAGCTTTGGTTAGTTCAGGAGATTAATTGCTGAGGAGATCGTTGATACCTGACAAGGAGAAAGAATTCAAGAAAATTCATGACGTTTTTTGTTCCTTAGAAAGAATTCTCCAAAAGATCTTTAAATGTGATGTGTTCAACGAAAGCCTTTTCCACCATCGCTGGTAGAAAAAATGTAATTCACAAAAATCCACATAATGAAAAGGCATTGAGCATAACAACCGTTTTACAATATTTTTACAATAACTTCCATAATATTTCACTAGTATTTGTAATACCATTGTAAAAATTTTGTAATAAGATTGTAAAAGGATCGTTATCTTCCATGCCTTTTCATTATGTGGAATCTTTGTGGATTACATTTTTTCTACCCAATGCATAATCACAAAGATCCTAGAAGAGAAGGTGGTAAGGTAATCATGATATTATCCTTTTTCTCTTTATTGCTTTGTATAGACATCAATATGATTATTAATATTTTCAACTTATTCCCCTGCAATATATTTTTTTATTTTTATAAAGTGGTGCATTGTGTGATTTCAGCAATAACAAATAGTTCCCTTGTTGACATACGAGTTTTCTTCTTGAGGCATCTGCTATCAGCTGGGTCATTAATAAGATATCTTATTCCGATTTAGAAAGAGTTCTGAAAGGCCGAGAAATTTTCTTTTGGGCTCATTAATGAATAGCCCACAGTTACAACACGCTTCTGAAATGAGTTTCTGTTACATGTTTATTAGAACTATAGATGGGTATCTAATCTAAATTATTTAGACAATGTCTAAAATATAAATTATTTTAGACATTTTAGACAATCATGGTCTCAATTGTCTAAAATGCTGAATTGAATTTTTTCTTGGATAGTTTACTGAATTTTGTGGATTTTGCGAATATCACGTGACTTTTAGTTGTATTTAAAGCAAATCATTACTATTTATATTAATTTAGACATTTAGACATTTAGACATTTTTGTCTATAATTAGAACCAATCATATTCGCATGTAATTAATAACCTAACCTATGACAATAATTAATATTCAAAAGAATGGATAATTGATTAATGTTGATCGACGTAATTTTGTAATTTCATGTACTCCTGGTCCGAGAAGTTATCATTGAGAATTACTCAAATTAAAATGCACAAAATTTCAGAGACGGAAAGAGATATTTTTGCTTGCCAAATGAGACTTGGTTGGCGTTAAGAAAATTAATTCAAAATTTCCTAATCAAAACCAAATGTTTTCATCCGGATATTATTGTTCGGGCGAAAATTTAAATAGATTATTGCTAAAAATGCTATTACAATACCGCAACACATTCCTTATTGTGCTTAAAAATAAAAATTGGAAATTGAATGTTTTTTGCCGCCCAATTACCATATTAATTAATTAATAGCACCTTAAAAAATCCAGTTGATCAAAGAATATGTAATGCAAGTCATCTTAATTACTTCAACATCGGTCTCCATCATTTGAACACTATTTATTCTCATCTGTTGGCTGATTCTTCTCCTCCTCATGGCTGACCCGGTCAATACCAATGCAAGCCAACTGTGGAGTATTTTTGATCATGTGTATTTAATTTATTAATATGAAAACGAAAACATAAGTTGATTTTGAGTGTGCGTTATGTAATCTCCATAATCGAGGACGGATAGATTTCTCCAGAATGACAAATAGGAAAATAACCGCCGGATTTAAAAGTCCGAAAGCTTAAATATTGTCTAATATGAAACCCCATTAATGAAACGAGCTTGCATATTTACAACAATGCGAAAGTCAAATAATGTAATTTGGATTTTGCTTTGATGATTTGTCACATATATGCGCCTAACCCAGACATATGTTTGCGTGTTTAATAAAGTACCTCTCTCTACCCTTGGTTTATAAACCTACCATCACAGCTTTGTAAAGTATCCGAGTATTTTTACTCGCGGTAATTACTATCAGATTTAAATTTAATAAAAAAGGATCGCATACATACATACATACATACATACATACATACATGCATGCATGCATGTGTATACGAATTTGGTGAAATTCTTCAGTTTAGTTCTTATCTCAAACATCTCAAACATAATAATGATAATTATAATAATAACAGTAAGATCAATCAAAATAAACTCTTTTTCATTATTTTTGTCTTCTTGTTGCTCTTATAAAGAAATAAACAAAATTAACTAATTAATAAATTAACCGAAGACAGCCTTTTTTTCCTTCATTATGTATGTATACAATATTTATTTATATGTTTATATTTATAAATATAGTATTATTGACTATGGAAATAATAATTACATCTATTATATTATTTATGAAATTAAATTTAAAATACAAAATTTATTTATTCTAATATTTCCTAAAGGTTTTAATTGGTTGATTAAATTAAATAAATAAAAATTAATAAATAATCAACTATTTAATAATCTATAATTACCTCGTCTCTTGACTCTTTATTATTAATACCATCTTCGTCAAAACTATTTAATTCTATCATACTAGTTTTAGCGGCTGAATTTAACGGTCCATAAATTCCTGCACCTCCTCCTTTTTCCCCTATTACAAATTTTTCAATCCATGCATTTTCAAATCTGAAAAATATCCATAGACAACGTCTCAAAACTTCTAAAACCTCCATTAGGAAAACGCCGCCCTCCAATTGATGTATTATATGTAGATGTGATGACAATTTTAACGACCAGGTAAACCTTAATAAAAAATCCATCATTATTGCAATATAATATATTACTGGGTCTTTAAATATTAAATTTTGCCTTAATTTAAAACTTGGTATATATGATTTTGGATGCGTTGGTGTGAAAAATTCTAAATTCCAATCTTTTGCTACATCCCAATAAAATGAATAAATTGAATTAAATGCAACCGATAATACCCTGCAAATTTAAGATTTGAAAAAAAAAGAGTTGAATGATTAAAAAAAAATAATAAAAAATATTTCAAATGCTTTATTTATGATTTATTTACCATAATTTAAGTAACACTGGCGGAGGAAGCCATATTATTGATGATTCAGTTAGTGCTTCATATTTATACAATTTTTGTAAAGCTGAAAATATTATTACTGGAAATGCTGAACAATATTTAATTGCATTAAATAAATGATGTTTATTATTAAAATCTGATCCAATATATTCTGTTAAGCATTGTCTAAATCTAATAATATATGGTATGCTATGTTTGTGGTGGGGGAGGGAAGAGCAAAGAAGAAAAAAAATTTTTTTTTTATTAACAACAACAATAATAACAATTATAATTATAATCATATATAATTAATTACCTAGTTAACATAGGAGCAATTATATAACTGTAACATCGATTACCAGAAGCTCCACTTTGTTCAACATCGTAAAATAATAAAATACATCCGGTGACATATAAATCTCCTAAAACCTTGGCAAAACTAGTTAAAATATCTGCCATTATAACATCTGAAAAATAAACTTCTGAACCAAATCCTGAAAATATCACTCTTTTAATACACCTAAAATAAAAAATTTAAAAAAAAAAAAAAAAGAAATTTTTTTAGATTAATAAAATCAAATGATAATATAAAAAATTTCTTTGCTATATCGTTTTTGTTATTTTTATTATTATTAATTTTTATTATTATCAATTTATTATTATTATCATTATTTTCTTATATTTGATTTATTATTTATTATTATTCATACTTTATAAATCTTAATCTTTCTTTTCTTCTAAAGATATTAAATGGACATAACAAAATAAAAAAAACAACCACATAACAAACCAAAGGAATCGAAGTCCATTCAACAATTTTAGCTTGTAAACCGCCAGTCACTTGCCAAAATATAATTAAATTAAATGAAATCCATATTGTAAACACTATTGCAAGTGAGTATATAGCTTTATATAATAGCTGTGTTTTATGATGGTAATTCTGTTTTTCATGTTGCGTGATTATTGACAATACTGCTGAAGCATCTATTGAATATAGTGAAAGAATGTGTAAATTAAGTCCCCAACTCCATATGCCAATCACCAAAACCATCAATGCTCTATACGGTAACGGAAACGTATTGGAAAACGTCCATTTTATGGTGTCGGTGATATTAACGCTAGCAGACATTTTTATATAAATTTTTTTTGTCACCGCTTTAAAAATTAATATTAAATATTTATATTTTATACGAGGTTCATCATCTATTTATATATTTATTTGTGCCAATAAGTAATCTAATTGGCCATTGAAGATCATTTTTATAAAGGGAGACGAGCTAGTTCGGTTCGGGAAATAATATATTATCTTTTACCATTGAATATGAATGATTTGATTGGCAGTTTTTCTTTTATTTAACAAGTATCGTGAGTTCTGTTCTTGGAACCTGTAGAGATATAGTTGTGAAAAACATCATGTTACATAAACTTCAAATTGCTATTTTCTTCAAGACCAAAGAAAGTCTCTGTGAACTTGGCACGTAATGAATAATACATCCTGTTTTGGTTTTGGGAGAGCTTGGAAAGCTTCACGCAGAGTTCAGAAACTCTTTTTGAGGGAACCATTGTTGAGCCGATTTTCAAGAAATATTTTTTTTTTTATTAAAATTTATCGCAACCTTAACAATAAAGTCATTGGCAAATGTAGTCCAATGATACTGTGAATGCTCTATCAAAGGTTTGAATTATTAATCCATTTATTAGCTTCTTTAATTGTCAACTAAAAATATAAAGAAAAGAAAAACCATACACGTATATAATTAATATTGTATCGGACATCCTTTAATAGCAAGCTTTTACAGCATAAACTAAATTTATTTTTCTCTATCTTTGTCGTTTATACATTATTTGAAACTATCTGTGATTATAATCATCAAACCTTTGCTGTTTCAAACAGTTTCCGACTTCTTGTGATCTTGTTCAAAAATTTAAATAAATTACATAACTATCATAAGCATTTCTCTAGATGAATTTTTGCTATTTGTCCATTTTGTCCTATCAAAACAAAACATTATTGTTCTTATGGAATAGGTTTAATGCATTGGTACGGCTGATATAACCCTTTCTCATCTTTGTGATAAACGTTTATGACAGATTGGTGTTAGCTGAACATTTCCCGTGGAACACCCTTAGAATGTATTAGAGATTGCGAGTTCAGAATCATTATAACCAAATAAAAAATAATCATTTACAAATTGAAATTCCATAAAAACGAAATCTTTAGCATAAGTTTTTGGAAATGTTGATTATGTGTCGATGAAATGGAAGTTTGGATAACACTCAGACAAAGAATGATTTTGCTAATTTCGAGAAAAAAACCAATAGGTGAATTTCTTCCATTAATTAAATTCTCTAGTGCAAAGAGAGTTATGTCGCATCAATTGCATTTTTCTAGGACTTTAAAGAAAAATATTACATCTAATTCCTAATAACGGTGATCAATTATATTGCATAAAAAATTAGTCTTACTTTTGCAAGCTCGATTATTAACAGAAGTTTACCATACAAATTAATCAGTAAGTCAAACGTGAATTATTTTTATAGTAGTGATGGATAGTTTAGATGCGACTATATTTCATCAAAAAATGTGTTATAGTTGCTAATACTAAGGATGATCACTACAGGGGGGCTGCATTCTAATTGCGGCCGTTCTTTTAATTGCGGCAGGGTTTCCTTAGTAGTTGCCAAAATAAAAAATTTTAACCAAATAGTTAGTTGGTGGTTATAAACTGTATTAAAAAAATCATTTTGTATTTTGTACAAATCCTTCTTTCATATTGCCTACTTTTGGTAGTAACCATGATCTTTAGTAACAGTAGCATGGTGCAGCATTACACGTCTAACTAAATTTATATTGATTCAAATTTCCAAGCTCGTCCATAATTGGTTAATTAATTACACGTGCCCTAAAAAATTTTTCATTACGAATTTTTTTCTTTCAACCATTAAAAAATAAAAATAGACTATCCTTCAAAATGTTAGATTGTTTATCATCATTAGAAAACATTAATAATACTTTACTTAATAATCATGAACATTCAAATTCCAACGAGGATGCATTATCATTAAAATATATAGGTAAACTAGTAAATGATCTTACTAAATTGTTGAATGAGTCTAGTTTTTATGACGTGGAAATTAAAATTGGAGTTGGTCAGGACATTAAAGTTTTTAAAGCTCATTCAACAATTTTAAAAGCAAGGTCTTCATATTTTAATGTTGCTTTATCAAGTAATTGGATAAAAAGATCAGAAGGTGATAGGAACATTATTTTGTTTGAAAAAGAAAATATTTCTCCAAAAGTATTTGAAGTACTTTTAAAGTAAGATTGGTTTTAAGTTTTATTAATTAGATAATTGGATTATTTATAATTTTAAACAATCTGCTTCAAATAGTTAACCTTTTTCATTTTTTTTTTTTTAAAGATATATTTATAATGGAATTGTTAATATAGGTGACCTGGATGCAAATGAAGTCTTTGAATTGCTCGAAACCTGTGATGAATTAACATTTAATGAATTGATTGATGATTTACAAAATTACTTAATCAACGAAAAAAAAGAATGGATTTTACAGAATTTAATTTCTATTCATAAAATTTCATCAATTCATCAGTCATTTACTTTATTTCAGGATTATTTTAAGGAGTTAATCGACTATATTCCAGAATTATTTTTAAAATCTGATGACTTCAAGACGATTGAAAAACCTATTCTTATATCCATCTTGAAAAGGGATGATTTAGAATTTGATGAAATTAATATTTGGGATTGTGTTATTCAATGGGGGATAGGGCGAATTGACGAAGAAGACAGAGAGGATGATGAAGACATGAATGAAAACGATGATTATACTGTTTCAGTAAGGAGTAAAGACTATTTCTTTAAGTTGAAAAAAAAAATAGAAAGTATTATTCCATTGATAAGATTCAAAGAAATATCCAGAGATGATTTTTATAACAAAATTAAACCTTATGAGAAAGTATTTGATAAAGAAATATACGAAGAACTTTATCAATGCTATTTTTATAATGTATGGCAACCCAGATCATTAATTCTTCAAAAAGGTCCAAGAACAGGATATGGAAATTTATTAAATATACAAATGAAAATTTTAATTTCTAGTTGGATCGATGAAAAAAGTAATTATTTTTATAATGAAAACATTATACCTTATAAATTCAAATTAATTTTATGTGGCAGTCGTGATGGATTCTCTAAATCGGTTTTTGAGAATAAATGTTTTGACATTAAACAAACTTTAACTATTATGAAAATTAAAAGAACAGGTGAATTGGTTGGTGGGTATAATCCAGTTTTTTGGAATGTTAAAGGAAAATCTCCTGATGATAATTATTATATCGAAACCGATAAAAGTTTTATTTTTAAAATTGATAATAATCAACTTAACAATTCCATTTTAAGTAGAGTCAAGAAACCTCAAAAGGCAATGATTCGTAATAGTCAAAATTTTAGTTTTATTGTAAATAACCAATTTATTGAAACATCAATATCTTTTTGCGATTTAGAACTATTTAATAACATTAATAATACACCTTATTGTTCTTATGATTATCATAGTAATACTTCTTATAATGAAAATAATTTAAGTCTTATAAATCAGTATACTGATCAAGTTCATTTGTTAGAAGAATATGAAGTATACAAATTAGTAAATAATTAATTGCTGCTGATACATGGGCAATGATTGACATAAAATAAAATTTTCTTTTTTTTAAAAAATCTCTGTTTCTTCGATTGTAATCCTTATTCATGTCTACTCAAAATTATAAAACTCGACTTTTAGCAAATTCATTATTATTATAGACTATAAATTGGTAAACTCGAAAAAATGATCATGCATCGTGTAACAAGAATATCACGTGAAAATAGTAGTTCTTAATTGGATATTTTTCCCACACGTCTACTAAAAATTGTTCCACGCCCAAATATTTTTTGGCATACATTTTTCTTAATGTTAAATTATAGATTTTTGATGGAGTTAAAAGCCTGGACTGTTTGATCACCAACCAATAACTTCTGGGAATTTTTCTTTTGCACAACATGATTGGTGTGCTTGAGATCATTATCCTGTCAAAATCTCTAGTTGTTTCCAAACATTCTTTGAATTACTAGATTATGTTTTAAAAGTATTTCAATGTAAAATTCACCAGTCATGGTATTCCTAAACAAAAAGTGATGTTTCTCCATGAATACAAAATCCATCCCATGCAAAAGCCTTTGTTTGATCTTTAGGAAGACAGTGAATTGGTTTTTTTCCTTTCCACCATTGTCTTATTGTATTTTGGAAGATCTGAAAATATATTATTTTCCCAATTGTCACCTGTTTCCTAGCCCAATGCAATTAACCAAAGGAAAGCTATTTTTGTAACTCAACTTAGCCAAATGTCATGATACATTTGTGTCTTTTTCTAACAGTTCATTCATCAATTTCCGGTAGAAAGCTTTGGATCTCAGTACAGAAATTGCCCAATTGTCTTAGATACACTGGAATTAGTTTGTTCAGAAAGTTCTTTTTCTTTTTCTCTGTCATTGACATTAATATTCAGAACCTTCCCCAACTGCAGAATTACATGAAGCAATTAATTTAGCAATTAAAAGCATTGATTTCAATTGCACTCTTCTCACAGTAAACAAAAAATAACAGGCTTTTTATTTCACTCCAATAAATAAATTCTTATTAAACTCACTATAAAAAATTTCATATCCAAATTTTGATAACAACAAACAGAATCAAGATTACAGACAAATACTCTTAAATCACTTCAAACTCCTCCACCATGTACAAATGTTTTCAATTGGTACAAATTATGGAATGACTCATACTTTTGCACCAACATTTACTTCCATGGAAACTAGAAAATGAAATGCTTCAACAAACTGTTGATATTAATGAAATGAATGAATGAACAAGATGATTATGATCAATCTTGGGAAGTCTCTCTTGAGCCAAGCACACAAACTCTAACCTGCTGTTTCATTTTTTTATTAGATTATCCAAACATTTTTAGAAATCTCACTTGTCTTGTACAATGTGAAATTCTTATGAAGTGAATGCACACTATTATCTACTAGGGAGTGGCTATATATGTTATAGCAAAATCTAGTAAAAGATGGCTTAGAAAGTAAAATATGTAAATGTCCAAATTATCAGGCACAATCTAACAAATTTATCCAAGATAAAATTCTTTTTGTTATTATTATTATAAAGATATTTATAGATGATAAAAATACAAAATGAAATAAAATATATAAAAGATCAAACAATATATATAAATGCTTGAATATAAAAATTCTATAATAAGAGTGATAGATCACTTCAATCACAAAGAAAGGTTATTCTAATTTAAACAGATTGACAAAATATAAAGCATATAATATTTGATTGATCATTAAAAATTTTAATAATGATAAAAGGTGTTTGTTCATCATATAACACTTCATAAATCATCTGGTATAGTTAATTCAATTTGTTTAGACTCTATAATTTAAAATATATAATTTAAAATATCATCAATAATAAATATTCAAGATTAAATATATGACAATAAATTAGATAATTACCATTATTGTTACTGATGATTGTAACTTTGTTGGAATTTACAGGTTGAGAAAGATTTGTAAAATTCAATAATCTACTTGTGTAAATAGCACTTGAATGAACAGTTGTTGTAATTGTTGAAGGGTCAAAGGTTTTTGATCTGATTCCTCAAATATTTTTCTTATTTTAATTAATTCATCAAGCTGTTCTGTTAGTATCTATTTATTATTATCTTAAAAAGGCATTATTCTGTTTTTTATTATAAGAATCTCCACAATAACTTTTCATTTTTACCAACATTTAAAAAATACAATGTGATTTGTTTGACAGTTTTGATTAGTATTAAAATTAACAACTGAATCCCATTTTTATCTTAACATTAAATTAACTATTGAGTTAATTATTAAAAAAGGCATAATCTGATCTGCAAAAATTGAATTATTCTGTTTTTTGTTAGTAAGAATCTTCATACATTTTTATCTTTAACATTAAATTAACAAATTAATTGTTTATTATTAAAAAGGAACTGTTCTAATTGTTCATTATTAAAAAGGAAACTGTTCTAATTATAATTATCCAATTTTCTCGTGGTTGCAACTATTCCATTTTTTTAAAAGTAATCTAATGATAAGAAATAAATCATTTGCTAAAAATCAAAATTATTTGTTTCTATAAATTTATAGATAAAGATCTTTATGTTTTAAAAAAGGCTTGGCTGATTTCTTTAATAATACAGAAAGATTTTAGTGGATTATCAAAAATTTAACAACAAGAAAATAAAACCAATTATTTATTCATAGATAAAATTTTTTCTTTATACTTTAAAAAAGACTTAGTTGAATAAGAAATTAAAATCAATTATTTGTTCTTATTAAATTTGTAGATAAAGATTCTTTATAAAAAAAGACTTGGTTGGGATTTAAAGATATATAAAAATTTTCTAAAATTAATTACATGAATGAAACTCTAAATCATCAGAAATCTTTATCTAAATTAAAATGAATTAATTTAATAAATTTGCAGAAACAATTAGCCAACAAGGTAATTTATCATAATTTGTTGCTTTTATACATGTATATATTTATTATCAAATAAATTAATTTTTTGATCATAACTCAACTGTAGAATCTGATCACGCCTGTATTAATTCCCATGGAGATGAAGGTAGTAACTATCCACATTGGCCTTGTGGAAACTTGATCTTCAAATATGTTACTAAGCCAAAAGACTGGTTACAGAGCGGATGGGCTTTTGATTGTGTAGAATCAAGAAGAAATTCCACCTATAATGCACAAGTAAATCTTAAACGGTGCTTGGGAACAATTGAATGTTCAAAATGTAGTGCACAAGTCAGGCCAAAAATTAAAGATCATGGGGAGAAAATAGGAGAACAACTTCATAATGGCTGTTCATTAACCAATTGTGATGGTATTATTAATTTACTTTGAATTCAAATTCATAAATTATATAAATTCTGAAATCTATTAAAACTTTAGGATCTTTGAGTCTGATAGAATGTTCAGTAACTTGTAAATTTATTACACTGGATGAGCCTGACGAAAGTGGATACAGATTTTTATATTTACACCAAGGACATCACCATCATCAAAAAACACTGTTAAAAAAACCATTTAATCATCAGCAAGACAAATTAAAAAAGCGCGTCCAAACAGCTCCTGATGTCTTGCCACAAAAACTTCTAGTGGGACAATCCTTGGATGTTAACCACCCATTAACTTCAGTTAGGAATATTTCTGAAGCATTTGCAAATAATGATCGTATTGCTTATTATCGAAGAAAAATTATAGACGAAGAAAATATTATCACTAAAACTTCTCGAAAGAGTGGAGATAATTTTCTTACTGATATCTATCAATTCCAACAAGAGCATCCCGAATTCATTCGCAACATAGATTTAATGAAAAAAGGAATCATTACACTTCAATCTGAATGGATGAAAAACCAAAATCTTAGTACCTCAGCTATATTGAATGATAGCACCTACAAATACTTCACTAATGCATTTCTGGTAACAAGGTATGAGATAATTTTTAATGTCATTATATTTTAATTATCTTCTATTAATTTAAATAATATTTAATAATAGTTCGATATATTGTGAGGTACTTCAAAGATGGATCCCTGTTTTAATATCAATAATTTATAAAGAAGATTCTGTTCACTATCAAGCACATTTTAAGTATTTGATAGAATGGATTGATGAGTGTAATAATCCCACTAATAAATACGATCTAGTTATGGACTTTAGCTCTGCTGAAAGGAATGGATTTCTGCAAGCTTACATTGAACATGGATTAGAAAAATATCAAAATAAAAATTATTCATTGCCGATGCCTTTGATAGAGTCACATAAAGAATATTTGAGAAATGAAGCTAAAACACTATTGAAAGGCTGCGTAGAACACTTTAGACAATCAATTACAAGAATCATGCAGTTGTAAAGCATGAAACATCAAAAAAATTTGAATCAATTGCATTAGAACTTCTAGAGATAGATGAAAAAGAAGAATTTTATAAATATGTTAAAATTATTCAAGAAACTTGGCCCAATACAACATCATGGCTAGAATGGTGGGTTTATACAGATGCAGGAAAAATGCTTTTTCCTGTGTTAAGTACTATGGACAAAGAACTCTTAAAATCCATTCCTAAAACAATCAATGCTCAAGAGTCTATTCATAATCAATATTACATGACTGGGTCAATCCAACAATCAATAATAACAGGTTTGGAAAACTTGCTTCTATTTGTAATTACTTTAGAATCAGATTATAGAAATCGAATTAAAGATCATCAATTGCAATATGGTGAATTGGAACGTTGGAAGAAAATTGCAGAAAAGTATGGTACAACCAAACCATATTGTGGCAAAAATTCAAAAAAGGGTGCTGGAATTAAAGATAGAAGACCCCCAGGCACCACAAAAGATCTTTTGAATAATAACATAGAAAATAGTCAAACAAAAATAATAGTTCGGATTTCCAATAAAAAGGAGATCAAGCAATACCAATCCTATCCCCACTTTCACAACTCATGTTATATAACATCATTCTTGTAAATACTTTATAACTATTATTTAACAGACCAAGAGTGGTGGTCTAATAATGTGGGGACAATGATTAATGATAATTCAGGACTTAAAAAAATATATGCTAGTTTTATAATGAGAGGACAATTAACCAACAAAAGCAAGAAATC
>CAUDNR010000216.1:0-37291 GCA_958430865.1 Entrophospora sp. SA101 | reverse complement strand
TGTAACATTCAATTTAATAACGTGACACATCATTAATTTTATTTGTAACATTTATTATTCGCGTTGTTTTAATTACATTATTTATCTTATTACTATTTATACCTATGTCCAATAATCCGGATAGATTGATAAGATAACTTTGTAATTTTACAATAATTAAATTACTTATTTCGCTTTTAAACATTGAATGTTTACAAATATGGCCAACAAGAAAAAAGTCATAAAATAGTTTGGATTTTGTTATGTTATGTATAAATTAATCATTTTCATAAATTTTCTATTTTTCTTTAATTTTTGTTTGACCAACTGAACTTGTTGTTTAAATGGGGTAGGGTTGTTAGTAAGTTTGTGTGCCACCAACAAGACAGCAACCCAGGACTCAAAACTCTGAGTTCAGGGAAAATCCAAAACAACAACCCAGGTTGCAACTTTCTGAGTTGCAGAATTTTCAAGCCAGTCTTAACACCAACTTTATTCTAGTGAGTGAGGGGTATAACACAAAGCAACCATCACATAAATGCCAGCTATCAGTGATCAACGCCCATATGATAACAGCCAAACCTGGTCTGAGGGAAGATAAGTAAAAGTTTTGTCCAAAGCCTTCCAACATGTTCAACACTCCTTCACCTGTGGAAAACATTCATTGCATCACGATTGCATGTTTGTGACAGGAAATTTTTATTAAATCTGACACCTGTGATCAACATCAGATTTATTATTCATAATAAGGTTTCTGGCCCAAACTGTTTTCTCAAAGCCCAAACTAGTTTGGGCAATTTGGGCCTCTCGACATTTTTTATAAGCGTGAACATTAAAAAACTATATGAATCAACTTGTTTTAACTTAAACAACTTTAAAATAATTACGCCCATTTCGGCTAATAACAAAAAGTAGTTTGGGCTTATAAAAAAATAATTTTTGCCCAAAGTATTTGGGCAATTTCGGCTACTAATAGAAGCAGTTTTGGCCAGAAACTATATAAAAGCGATAAAAGAACAAAATATTTTAATGAGAGAAGTGTGAATGCAAAAATTAAATGGTTAGATACAGTAGATATTATTATTAGAATAAGAAAATTTAATTTTGCATATGAATTTTTTAAGCTTTATTTATATCCCGAAAAACAATCTGATGTTTTTAAAACAAACTAATCATTCGCTACAAAGTTAGTTAATAATAGACAATTATTTTATTTAACTAATTATCATTACCATTTGAAACCTTTAAAGAGTATTATAAAGAAAAAATTTAATATTTGTTAGATAGAAGATATAAAATAAAATATGGCGAATGAGCAGTTTCAGACATCTTGTAAAGGAAAACAAAAAAGATCAAATAAGAATACAATGAATGTATTCTTGTAAATAAGATCAAATAAAAATACAACAAATTTATTCTTGCAAAAAAAATCAATAAATATATTGTAAAAAAGAAAGGATAAATGTACTCTTGTAAAAAGATCAAACAATGAATGTATTGTAGAAAAAGGAAAAAATTAATGTATTGTATAAAAATACAAACTTGAACTTTTTGAAAATAGATGATTGTACATTCGGAATTTATGTTGCACGATTTTCATTGCAAATATCACGTGAAAGTACGGGCGTGCATTTGGAGGGTAGTTTTATATAATTGGGAATGAAAAAAGACCGTGCAATGCATGTATAGAGGGTGCACTTATCTCTTAAGTCCCGAGCTCGGGAATGAGTGTGAGCGTGCATTTAGAGAGGGTGTGCATTTATGGGGGACATTTAGGGGGGTTGACTGTATTGTTTTGGGTGAGAATATTTTGAAAATGAATAAATTTTTAGCTAATTTATATTTATCGAATTTTTCAATAAAAAGGATTAATACATTTATCATCTGCCTCATATCAAAATTTGTGTAATTTTTTATGTTATCAACAAAATAGATCTTCAGGTAAAAACGCGGCTCAAGATGAAGGAATTTTTTGTAAAATTTGGGCGTTGAATTGAAAACAAGTAATTGTTTTGTTGTAGAAAATGTGTTTGTAGATCAAATATGTAAAGATTCACTTTATTTTTCGCTTTTTATAAAAAATTAATCAACTATAAAAATTCTGCCACTATTTTTTTAACTATATGAGAAAAATTTTAATTATTACATGCAGATTGCAAAAAATCAATCATTTTTTTCAACAAAAAAATCGAAAAATAAATATATGGCTGCATTTTGAAAAGTTTGAAAATTTGCCTGGTTACAAACAAAATAATACAAGATGTAAATATTGTAATTATAAATTATATGATCAAGTAGAAGATGTGAAGGACATTTAAGATGCAAATCAGTACCAGCTCAAGTTTCTTAATACAAATAATAAATAATACTAATAGCAATAGCAACGAATCATCTTCACCATCATTATCAACAACAACAACAACAACAATAACAACAAATTCAAGAGTAATTTATCAGTTTATTAATAATTTCCTAGACCGAATTTCAAAACTGAACAAGAAGAACTAGAACTACCGTTTGCAAAACAAATTATCAATGTTTATAAATTACAAATCATGAAGATAAAATGCTGATTATAACGATAGTGATAGTCGAACATCTGAAGTTTTTAAAAATTCAGAAATTCATATTAATATTAATTTCTACGAAAGAACCGGTTGAAATTATAGTAATAGTAATAGCAACTTGTATATTTATTTATTTAATTATTTATTAGTTAATTCTCTTTTTTGGAATTCTAATTACGATAATCAAAACTTTTTATTGTCACATCTTCTAATGAACTCATAATAATAACGACTTAATTGATAAATTGTTAGATTCTGCTTTGAGGATATTCTCCATCATTGTATTTTTATAAACCATCCATTCTTCTTGATATTCAAAAATTTTTTTTTATTAATGGAACAAAATATTTATCGACCGATTCCTTTTTCTATTCAAAAATGTTCTAGCAAAAATATTACTCTATGATTAGAAATATTATCATTTTTTGAGATTCCACTCATGAATAGTGTATATATTAAATCTCTATTTTTCGTGAAAATTTATTCTTATTCCGTGCAAACACATATTAATATTAATATTAATATAGCCGGATTTTTTTTCGGAAAAGTTTTCGTATTTAAATGAAAGTTACACTTCTATTAGATAAACGTCAGTTTTTTTTGGTTTAATAAGAAAGCGAACTTGTCAAAAATTTATCCTTTTGGCCACTATTTTCTGCCCACGAAATGGAAAATTTATCTGATCTTTGCTTTCTCGTTCAGGTTAGATTGCTGCCTGTTCAGTCTAAGAAATTCATTTTAGGTAAATATTTATTATTGATTTTCAATGCCTTCACTTTCCTTAATTATAATTTTTTTGCCTGTTGTATGTGAAATTGAAATATTATGGAATTCTGATTGACTAATTTGAATTTCACATATGTGAATTGCGAATTCACATAATTTCATTTTCGCGTACAACATGCCAAAAAAATATAAAACACTCATTATAAATCCATATAAAGCTAATCACCATGATCACGTTGTATTTGTAGCACATTAGTGATGTTTAACAATTCATTCACTTTGTCTTTGTTGTAGTGTTTCCTTGTATGAGATGAAAGACACTTATAAATAATATTCTTTTTGTAATTTCAAAATGCACTTCTCTTTATGAACTCTTAAATTTTAGAAGATTGAGAGTCTTTAGTTAATTATCGTCCGGGTAAACCAAAAAAAAAAGGATTAGTATGGTGAAAAAAAACTTATTATTATTATTATTATTATTATTATTATTATTATTATTATTATTATTATTATTATTATTATTATTATTATTATTCTTTCGGGGAACGGGTAATAGATTCCGTGTTTTTTATTCCGACTGTTTTTATGAGCTTATTGCGGATTGGTTTGGAAAAAATTAGCAAATAAAATTTTTATATTTAAATAATTATTCTTAATCCTGATTATCTGAACATATTCTAATTAAAGCAATGAAAACCCAAATTCGGGAAGTTTTTAAATCATAACAAGTTGGTTGGCAATTAAATTGATTAAAATAGTTATAGCATACCTTTTTATTTTCTTTATTATTATAATCATTCATTTGCAAAAAGGTAAAAATTTCCGGAAAAAACTGGTAATTTTGTACGCTACTTGTCACGTTTACATTTTCTCCCACGAGTATCATTGTGCTGATTACCTGCACCGCGTAATGCACTAGTAAAAACGTGTGGACGTCGTGGATGCGTCAAGCAAAATTTTGGTCCCTCAAAAACCTTTAGATGTGTGCCTCTTGCGATTCCGTAGTATACTTTTAAAGTATATTACAGGAACACAACAAGAGTCACCCGCGACGTCGATGTTTACACTCGAGACACCTTATTGTGGACTTCTAAATACGACTAGCACTTTGAAATTAATACTCGAGCTAAATACTTATATATATAATCATTTTGGACGTCAAATAAAAAAATATCTTATCAAAGAGTTTTTTAAGCGTGTTGATTGCGAATTACTTCTTTACACATTAAATTATACAATCTTGTTCGTTTTACTTTGATTGATTGTTTGCTTGCTTTAGGGTTTAAAGTTTGCTTTTGGCAGTTTTTACATCAATATAATATGATTCACTCGCATAATTCGTAAAATACTAATTCGTTCCAACCACTCGGTAATAATAATAAGATATTATAGTTTGTAAAGTCAATTGTTTATCATAAGATCATCAACAACAAAAAATAATAGACGGAACTATCTTGGATCTTATGATTCGTTTTCAACCATAGATAATTGGGTTACGGAAGATTTACAATCATCTTTAAAACAACAAATGACTATGGATTCAGTTATCTGTGGAATACTTATGGAGAAAGCGACTCTCTTCATTTCACATCATCAAAGTAAAAAAGAAAAATATTGACTTAATATAGAAAATAATGTTCTATGTTGATCTGAATGGGAGATAGATAAATGGTCACACTGCTAATCAGAGGAGGTTTTAATTATTTAAATATAAAAAGGATTATAGTAACTATATTATCATTATCGATGAAACAATTAAATGTTTGAAAGAATGCTTACTATTTATATAAGAATTGATTTACAAATAGGGGTAGTATTAGAATTAGTATTAGTATTAATATATTAATATTAATATGTCCGGAATCCGGAATGCTCGCAGGCTAATCAAATATTAATATGAAAAAAATTATTGTAATTAATATTAACAAATTTGTAGTCACTGGAAAAATTCGAGGTAACACGCGCCAGAACATCAAGGAATAATTACACTATAAATAGAAAATTTATATTATTAATATAAAATCATACACAATACACAAATAAATGGGTTCTTAAAATATCCGACCGATTATTTCATTATTATTATTATTATTATTATTATTACTTTAATATTAATAGTTTAGTGTAGATAGATTTTCCTTTATTATTTTTTTTTTCACATTTTAACGAATCGATCAAAAAGAAGTATGTTTGATCGGTGTAAACATAAATCACCACTACTTCCACGTCAAGTGTTTGTAAATGAGCAAATACCTTCAAATAATCTCGACAAAAATGGAAGGCCAAAACAATATGTTAGCAATAAAGTAAAAACTTCAAAATATACAGTATTCACATTTATACCAAAAAATTTATATGAACAATTTCGTAGAATTGCCAATTTTTTCTTTTTGACACTTGTGATTCTACAATGGTTTCCTGAATTTGCAACTATTTCACCTGTGGTAGCTGCTTTGCCAATGTTTATAATAACGGGCATAACAGCTATCAAAGATGGTTTTGAAGATTTTAAAAGACATGTTACTGATAGATCTGTAAATAATAGAAAAACATGGACATTAGGGAATTGGATAAATGTAAATTATCCTTATTCTGATTCTGATTCAAATTCAAATTCAATTATTGAATGGATAAAAAAAAAAAATTCTAAATATATACCAAACACAAATAATAAAATAAAAGATCCTGAATGGAAACAAACAATGTTTAAAAATGTTCGCGTAGGTGATTTTATCAAATTATTTAACGATGATTTCATTCCAGCTGGTAAGAAATTTTTTTGATTTTTTTATAAACTTTTAATTCATGATGATTTAATATAATATAATTTACCAATTAATTTAGACATAATAATTCTTTCAACTTCTGAACCTAATTCATTATGTTATGTGGAAACAAAAAATCTTGACGGAGAAACTAATCTTAAGATTCGACAAAGTGCGCCGAAAACAAGCCATTTAAAAGACCCGATAGATTGTACTTCAATAAAATTTTATGTAGATTCTGAACCTCCAACAACTGATTTATTTAGTTATAATGCAGCTTTGGTATTTCCAGATGATTTATCCGGTAATTCTTCATCCAATATCAACACTATAACAGATTCTACACCACGAAAAGACCCAATAAATTTGAATTCAATATTATTAAGAGGATGTGTGTTGAAAAATACTGAATGGGTCATTGGTTTGGTGGTATTTACTGGTACTGATACTAAATTATCTTTAAATTCTGGTGAAACTCCATCAAAAAGAAGTAGAATTGAAAAAAAAATGAATCCTCAAGTGTACGTTTTTTAAATTTGATGGTTTTTTTTCCCCAATATATTATTCTTTTACTAATTATTTTTCATATTAAATTAATTAGTATTGCGAATTTATCCATATTAGCATTAATGTGTCTATTCTGTTCGATTGCAACTAGAATCTGGCAGTCGTATTTTACAGATGTACCATTTTTTGATTCTGTTGAGAATTCTATAGAAATTGATGCGTTTTTGACATTTTGGTAAACTCATTAACTAATTATTGTAATATATATATATATATATTATTATTATTATTATTATTATTATTATTATTATTATTATTATTATTATTATGGAAAGTATATTAATATAAAAAAATTTTTTTTGTGCCATGGAAATAATAGGAACGCCTTGATCACATTTCAAAACATTGTACCTATATCGTTGTATTTATCAATTGAATTTGTTAAAAGTGTTCAAGTATGTTGTTGTCGATATTATTCTTCTTGGTGATAATAATCATTATTATCGTCAAATTCATTAATATTTTTTTTTAAAAAAATTTTAGGCATATTTCATTTTTATGGATGATGAAATGAAATATGCTGAAACAAACACACCTTGTATACCAAAAAATTGGAATTTATCTGATGATTTAGGTGAAAAAAAATTATTTATTTGTTTGTTTTTTTTTTTTTAAAAAAAAAAAAGTTCGAAAATGCTTAATTAACATTTTTTAAAAAATAAATATAAAAAAGGTCAAGTTGAATATATATTTTCAGATAAAACTGGAACTTTGACGAGAAATGTTATGGAATTTCGTAAATGTTCTATTGGTGATAAAATATATCATGGTGATCCGCCTTTATTTTCTGAAAATGAAGAAGATAATAATTTAGTTGAAAGTTTATCATCAGGTCTTAAGAATAATAAGAATAGTAATAGTAATGATAATAATAGTAGTAATAAGAAGAAGAATAGTATTGAGTCAGAAATGCATTTAACATCATCAACAGCATCATCAAGCTCATCTAACAATAATGTTGATACTAACAATACTAATAACGAATTATCACTGGCAGTTAATCCAACTAAAAAACCACTTAAATTACCATTTGTTGATTCTGAACTCTCTAAAGATTTATCTGACAATGCTGACCCTGCTCGTGCAAAAGTGATAAATGATTTCTTTACACTGCTTGCTATATGTCACACAGTTTTAATTAGTACAGGTCCTGATGGTGAAATACAATACAAAGCACAATCTCCTGATGAAGCTGCTCTGGTTCAAGCTGCAAAAGACGTAGGATTCACATTTTGTTCTCGTGAACAAGAAAAAATAGTATTTACTAAACCCAACGGTGAAAAAGTTCAATATAAATTGCTGAATATTATCGAATTCACTAGTGCAAGGAAACGTATGAGTATCATAGTACAATGCCCAAAAACAAACAAGATTATATTGTTTAGCAAAGGTGCTGATAATGTTATTTTTGAAAGGTTGAAACTAGGTCAAGAATTTAGTTTAACTGCTGAGCATCTTGAAGAGTTTGCGAAAGAAGGTAGATATCCTATTTTATAATTATTATTACTAATGTGTGTAGTTAAATCTTAATTTTTGATTTTGCAATGTCTAGGTCTTAGAACATTGTGTTTAGGATATGCAGAAATTGATCCACAAGAATATCAAAATTGGGATATGGAATATAAAAAAGCTTCAACTGCACTTGAAAATCGTGAAAAGGAAGTTGCAAAAGTTGCTGATAAAATTGAAAGTAATTTGACATTGCTTGGTGCAACTGCCATTGAAGACAGATTGCAAGACGGTGTCCCAGAATGTATAGCTACATTGAAACGTGCCGGTATAAAGATTTGGGTTTTAACAGGTGATAAAATGGAAACAGCCATAAGTATTGGATTTTCGACATGTTTGTTGAGTAAAGATATGAACTTGATTATTATTAGAGGTGGTGCATATGGTGAAGAAAATAGTGCTTATCAACAGATGTGTAATGCTGTTGAAAAATTTTTTGATAATGATCAGGAACTTCAAGAAATTGTAAAGTCTAATCAGGTGCCACCTGTAACATCAGTCAATCCTAATCCCAGATCATCAGTCTCACATGCTCGTCAAATGAGTCTTACTGCTTCAATGCTCTCGGTAACATCCAATCAATCCAGAACAGGTGGTTATGCTCTGGTGATTGATGGTGTGGCGTTAACGCATGCTCTGAAGGAATCATTTAGTAAAAAGTTATTGTTGAATTTAGCTTGTCGTTGCAAAGGTGTTATTTGTTGTCGTGTCTCTCCTTTACAAAAAGCACAAGTTGTTGAATTAGTAAAAGAAGGTAAAAACGCAATGACTTGTGCAATTGGTGATGGTGCAAATGATGTCAGCATGATTCAGGTGATTATTTAATTTTTGTTCTTATTTTAATTTTTGTAAAAAAAAAAAAAAATTTTTTAAATTATTCTTTATATATATATATATATATATATATAGGCCGCGCACATTGGAATAGGAGTCGCAGGTGAAGAAGGATTACAAGCTGTGATGGCTTCAGATTATGCAATGGCACAATTTAAATATTTAACACGTCTATTGCTGGTTCATGGACATTATGCCTACATAAGGAATTCTTCAATGATTCTAAATTTTTTTTACAAAAACATGATTGGAGTTGGTGTTCTATTTTGGTTTCAATTCTTTTGCGGTTATTCCACGGCTGTTGTTTTCGAATACACATACACCTTATTCTGGAATTTATTTTTTACATGTATAGCAGTTTTGGCTATAGGTGTTTTTGATAGAGATGTGCCTGATAAAATAGCAATAGATGTACCAGAATTATATCAATGGGGTATTAAAAAAAGAGCTTATACCATGAAAATATTCTTAATCTTTATGTTTGAAGGGATCTACCAATCTTTAATAATATTTTTCATACCGTACCTTGCCTATAGTACTGGAAGTACAAACACAGAAGGTCGAGAACCGGATCAACTTGAGATGGGAACTACAATGGCAGTTGCATGTATAACAATGGCTAATCTGTTCACAGGATTCAATGCTCAATGTTGGACGGTATTTCATTTTGTTGCGGTGTTTGGATCAATAGGGTTATTCCTGATTTACATTTGTGTTTATAGCTTAATACCAATTTCACCTATTGTTGGATTCATTGATATCATGTACACTTCAGGAACGTTTTATTTTTCCGTATTGGTAGCATTAGTTATATCGATTCTTCCCAGATATTTATACAAATACTATCAAAGAAACTATCGTCCAACAGATATTGATATCATTCAAGAGATATGTAAAAAGGATCCTACACATGATTTCACTAAAGATAAAAAACTTTATCCAACTCTTACGCTTACCAGGCAAACAACTCGCGATTCACGTAAATCAGTACCATCTCCAAGGCCTAGTTTTGCCACAGAGCATACAATGAATGTATCATTACCAGATACATTAACAACTGAATCACCAGCAACAGCAACAACATTTCCACCACCACCACCGTCATCACTATCAATATCAATATCACCGCCACCATATCAACAACAAGTAACAATAGCAGAAGAATTTTATAATGATCAATTTGAAATATGTGGTAGTATGACTAATATGGAAACAGGTTTAACAGAACCGATGCGTGGCTATGCTTTCTCACAAGAGGAAGGCTCTGGTCGTGTAATGCTTTCTCCGCAAGATTCTGTTGATTTATCACCTTCAGAAGAAACTGTTAATTTATCAGAGAAGTCCGAGAAATCCAAATAATTTTTTCTATATTTATTAATAATATATTGTATAAAATAAATTTTATTTTTTTACATCCAAAAACATAAAAAAATTAATTAATCAATTAGATAGATAACCTTTTTTTTTTTTTTAATGAGAAACTTTTAACAAATTTTAATCTACCTATTTTATTATTTAATCAATTAATTAATAATAATAAAACCATTTTTAAAAGGTTTTCGATAATTTGTAATTAAATCATTCGTTACAAATAGAGATTCCGTCAATGATTTATTTAGCGTTGGCCCAAAATGACGCCTGGATGAGCTTGTATAAAAGTTGAAAATACACTTTGTATAATTTTGAAAGTTATATGACTGTTTAATAAAGCTCAAATTTTTTTTTCAATGCGTAAATTAGCCAATCATATTTTCCCTCTAGTGTCACATGGAAAATTAGTAATTTCTAGAACATCAAGACTGTCTATATTAATAAATAAAAGCTCTTTACAATAAAAAAGTTTAACGAACATATTACAGTCGAATTCCTCCATTCTAAATGCACGGACTTCTCATTCCAAAGCTTATAGAGAGCTTATAAAATCTAATGCCAATACCCTTTCATTTTATGCTTGTTCCGTATGTTTTATGTGGAATTAAAAACATACCCTTTCATGAAAAGCACGGGATACGTACGAAATACACATTGGATGTATGTAGAAATACAAATCTCGTATGTATTTCGTGTCGTGTGTTCGTAGTTGATACATCATGTAATGGTAATGCATACTAATACGAAAAACGTACGGGAAATACGGGTTCTGTAAATTTCGTGTTATTATTATTTTGTGTGCATCCCGTCCGTACTTTTGTGCTTTTTCGCTGGAAGATTCCGTACGATAATTCCGGAAACATACGACGCATGCACTGTTTTTCCATAAACAATAATAGGGCAGAGTTTCACGAGTGTGAGAAAGTCAAAAGATTCTCCAAAAGTCGAAACCAGTTTTGACTTTTGACTTTTGATTTAGTTTTGACATATGACTTTTAATTTCAATTTTGAATTCACTTCTTTAAAATAGACTTGGGAACCAACACCGTAGGAATTGAAATTTTCTTTTGGTATTCAACATAAACTTTTATTATTAAAATTCAAAACCAGACAGGATTTCAGGGATCAAAAATTTTTAACATCACGATTGTATTACCACTGTAATGTGTGATGGATATTTGTTTTTCACCTCTTATATAGAATGGTTAATTTACATTAGATCCATTATGGAATCCAAGAATTATAGCACTGTTAGAAGTATTTTGAAGAAGAAACAAAGTGAAAAAATTGCTCCTTGTATCTACTTTTATTTTTATTTTAATTCAATCAATAATAGAAAAATACATAAAAATATAAAAAAATAGTGATTTGTGGATCTAACAATGGTACACATGTGTTCATATATAATTTTCAAATTTGGCCACTTATTATGTCAATTGCTGGTACTAGACTAGACGCACCATAGAATTGGGAAAAAATTTCCAAGATCAAATCATTATTGATGAATGAATGTCATTGAAAATTAGCAAAATTCATAAATTCTTGATTTGATGATACAAATAAAATTTCTAATTCCCAAATTAAATAAGCAGAGTTCAAACAGAAGTGGACAAAGTATTGGTGTAACCACTAGCAAATTTGATTTATTTCGGTTATTGTATTAAAACTATTATGATTATTATTTATTTGAATTGGTACCCAAAAAAAAAAAGATCACAATTCATATCTCTAAAAATGAATATATTAAAATAAATAAATAATTAATTGTAAAGAAATATATTCACAAAATTTATTAATAAATAATGTGAATATATAACCAGAGTTAAAATAAGAAAACTCACAGAATTTGCCAGTAAAACCTGGCTGGATACATGAGTATTAATTTAACATCTAAATCTATTATTATTATTATTATTAGTTGAATGGATGAATGCTAAAAATAAGAAAAGTCTTTTGAAAATCCTTGATTTAAAAATAAAATGAAAATTGTTTTTGATTAAATTAAAAATCCAAATTTGATAAATAATAAATACACAAAATATTATTATAATTGCTGATGAGTTTGTACTGCTGTAGTTGATGAGGATGATGACGGTGAAGATGGCGAGGATGGCGAGTCTATCATTGCTCCTTCTCCTGCATTATCATTACTGCCTTTAATGAAAGTTTCATTCGGTTCACTATTATTTTCTGCATCTGTTATTTGTGTCTCATGTGTAATTGTAACTTGTGTTTCCTGTGTGATTTTGACCTGTGTCTCTTGTATTTTTTGTGATAATTGTTGTTGTTCATTTGAATACACATCTCTTCTTAATCCGCCATCACTTCTGCCATCTCCTAAATTCAAATTCTCTATATCAACGTATGCCCTTCTATTCACAGAACTTTAAAAAATTCACAAGATATTATCAGTATTTATAGTATTAAATAGAAGTTGTTGTGAATAATATTTGGTGAAATAACAAACCTTCGTGTCAAAGGCCTGCAAAGTACCCAGAGACAATTTACAAACGTATTTTTATAAGAAAATGGATTTTTTGCACCATTCCTCCTAGCTGCCGGTGCACGAATCTACACATGTGTGCATGCATTAGTGAATTATTAAGCTAAATAAAAAAATTTAATGGAATGAAAATAAAATTACCTGTTCATGTGTTGTTAAATTTTTACTAATTAAATAAGTATGATAACATGTCAATCCACCAACAGACCACATCAAGAAAAACGCTAATACAGCCAACCCAAAAGTAAACATAACACATTAAGGTATATATATAAATGTCTTATAAAACGTACATGTATATTATATATTAATATTGTAAAAAAGTAAAAAAGGATATCTAACTGGTTCAGCTATTATAGTTTCAATAAATCCAATTTTCTTTTCCTTCGTCAGTAATAATAAATGCGTCAAGCAAAATCCTTGAAGATAAAGGCATATTATAGTTGCTGAAGCTATAAATGTATAAAATGTTCTGTAGTTTCTTCTTCCTATACAATTATTCAGCCAAATACAATGATGATCTTCATTTTCTATATAATTGAGAATTAAAGAATTAATTATAAATATTCATATAATTATGTTGAATAATAAATAAATAATAACATACCAACACAGTTATCACATTGTCGACAATGACTAGATCTTGGGGGTCTGTAAATTTTACATGTTTCACAATACTTTGATCTAATCACTTGTCCATTCACTCTAATTTCTTTAGGAAGCGAGACATAATTATTAGAATTATAAGCAGCATTGTTAGTATTACCTAGAGCTTCTGTTGATGGTAAAGGATCAAGATTACGTGGAATGATCTAAAGAACAAACAAAAAAACATTTAAATATATTTTTTAAGATTTTGTTTTTAAAAAATAAATCTACTTACACCAGGATCAGACCATGATGTTCTTAGCATACTTGTTAATGTTAATAAAAATAAATAGATAAACATAAAAATCACTGCCGGTGAAACGTTATGAAAAAGAAAAGGACAACTACACGACGATCGAAAAATAAATTAATTAATAAATTTCTACATCCTCCCAAAAAAAAAAATGTTTATGATAATAAACACTAACGTGAATCCTAAAAAAAGTCCAGATGGTATAACTAATGTTAAAACTGCTGTCGTAAATGCAAAAGAATGTCGACTTGTCATTATCCTTCCGCCCAAAAAAAATCTATTTCTCCCAGGCCATAATTGATAAAGCTTTTTCTGCTTTACTTTATCTTTATTGCTTTTTTTTGATTTTGTTGTTGGTGAAATGATACGTGGCATATGACTAATATCAAATTCATTGAATATATATTGTTGATCTGCAGATGTTGATGCAGGATTTTTTTGGGGCGTTAGTTTAGCGGAAGGAGGCATATTAGAAAAAGGATTATTATTAGAATTTTTCGAAAATATATTATTAGAGTTTGTTAAATCTCTGGTGGATGATGGATATGTTATTCCTGCTGATCCTGTACGAATCATTTGCGGTCTGTATGATGTTGGATCTAGTATTAAGTCCTGAGGAGACGGCTCGAACAACGAATCAATCGATGTCGATTGTTGTGAAGTAGGAAACAATAATTTAGATAATCACTGACTAGTTATTGTGAATAATATTTTATGTCTAATGTATCAAAAAAGAATAATTTCGATTTATTTATAGTATTAATAAATCCACTCACTTTTATTTTTTATTTTTATTTTTTGTTGATTTATAAATTTCTGATGTCACCTAATTCCCTTTCAGTGTTGGTGTGTTCACCCAAAAAGATGAAAGTCTTGATTCAAAGTTCAATATTCTGTTATCTATTTTCTTCTGTTACATTGTGTTGATGTTGGATCTAGTATTAAGTCCTGAGGAGACGGCTCGAACAACGAATCAATCGATGTCGATTGTTGTGAAGTAGGATCATTATCATAATCTTTTTGCCGTATTAGTAATAATGCACTTGGTGGTCGAACAGGAGTTGTCATCATGTGTTCTGGTGATGAATCATCATCAACGTTAAGTATTGAATCAATTGATTGGTCAAGTGTCGGATTGTGCGGTGATAATATATCTATGAGAAGATTTGAGGAAAAGGTGGTAAGTGCGATAGAAGAAGATAAATTAGATGGTGATGATATATCTTCTTCTAATGTATTTAAGGGATAATTATTATTCGCTGTTGTGATGGTATTTGCATTCTGATGTAAAGGCAATGACGTGGTGGTGACTTGGTTATTGTTGTTGTTGTTTTGTAGTGTGGGAAAAGAAGTTTTATGTCTAATTGAGGGATTTTGTGATGTCGGTTTTCTTGGAGCGAAAAAATGTTTTGAAGGTAAAATTCCTGATGCATGACGAGAGGTACGTGTCCGACTCATCTTTTATTTTATTATTTGAAATTTCTATATATAATCTATATATATATATATATATCTTTTATCATACAATTAATTGTCTCTTTATTTGTTAATTTACAAGATCTCTCATAAATAAATAATCTATTCACCTAATTATATTCTAATTTTCTAATAATAATAATTATTGATATTATTTAAAAGAAAGATAGGTAGGTAACTAAATAATTAATTATTAGAAACAGTTTTAATTTATTTAAAAATTTTTATAATTGATATAATAATAATAAATAATTATACTGCAAGAGCATAAAACTTTTCAGGGTAAAGGCCTTATCTATTTCAGGGTTAGCAATCAGAATACCCAAATTGCTAAAAAGAGGTAAATTAGACATTTGCACAGCTATATTACCAAAAAAGGTATATGGGACAGTCTGATCGCCAACCCTGACCTATTCCACAATAGGTTTATTTATTTGTATAAAATCGGTCATTGAAATTTTGAGCCCTGAATTTTTTTAGCTCGATCTTAAAATTTGTGTAATATCGTACATTAATTTAATTTGTTTAATTCGTTTACAAATATGTAGAAGAGTAATTCAGATAAATTAAATTAAAATTATTACTATTATTACTGTTATTATTATTTATTCCAGAGGAAAAAATTGTAACTAACGCTGCCTTCTACCACTAGTAGACATCAATATAAGTTTTTTCTTTTTATTTTTTTTGCCAAAAAATACTTCTTCTTCATGAAAATCCCAATTATTTTCTTCAACTTCATGGTTTTCTTCTTCAGCCGATGAATGTCTTCCACCAGCTATTCCAGCAAATGTAATTGCAGGAGTTCCCCAAACTGTTGTGCGTCCAGTATGCTGATTATTATTATCAATGTCTTTATTATTATCATTGGATTTGTCGGAGTCAGTGATACTATTACCACCACCACCATTATTATTATTATCATTGTTATTATTATTACTATCGCTTGTTTCACCACCATAAGAATATGAAGGTTGTTGAAAAAATGGATCTGAATCTATAATTTCTTGTTTAGATTCTTTGTTGGCTGCTTGATCTTGTAACCTTTTTTCTTTTCTAGCCTTTTCTTTGCGACGATTAAGACGTTGTTGAAGTTCATCTTTCATATCACGTTAATTAATAATATACAATTATTAAATATCAACAACAACAATAATAGATACAATCATTCTATCGAAGGTTATATATAGACAGACATACTTGAAAAAATTTTCAACGTTGAATCAGAGACAACACCTTTCAAATCAACCTCTAAAAATGTCACATCGCAACTCAAAGGCAAATGTCCCAAATATTTAAATTTTTTGCGAAGTTCCTATAAATAATAATAAAAAATTAATTAAAAAATAAAATCTTAAAACATCATTTCAATTATGATTATTGTACAATATAATTATTGACAAACAATTCTTTACTTCAGTCATTGTTGATTCATCAACACTTATAACGCGAAATGAAATCTCGTTTGGAAATTGTTCATATGTTCCAAACTCATATTTCAAAATACGAATATCCAATGGATGTAAATAAACATTTTGACCATCTTCCGACTGATAAAAATAGTACGCACTATCACTAGAAATTATAGGTTGTTGAGAATTAGTAGTGGATTTTGACTTCAGCTTATAATCTAATTTTGTTGAAGTCTGTAAATTATTGTGGTTTCTGGTGTATGATAATATTGATGATGATGATGACGATGATACAGGCGTTGAAGGTGGTGGTTGTGTTTGTGGTGTATCTTTAAATGTATTAGGCAACCAGGATGAGGATGAGGGTGATGAAGTTGATATATTAACTTCATTTTCACTATTTTGAAAATCCTGAGAATTTACTATTGGCGAGGATTTTTGGTCAGTTTCAGGAACCGTAGTGGCGGTGGTAATGAGATCTAAAAGCTTTGATTTATTAAACATCTCAATGGCTTGTTGCTCTACCTCCAAAAGATGAACCGTCGAATATGATTCTTGAAGCAATGCTAATTGATCCTACATACAAATTATAACAGTAATGATAATTAATAGTATATATGTTAATTAAAATTATGTATGTAACAATTATAACATAAATAGCCAAGAAAAATACCTGGGTATTAACAATAGCAATCTCAAGAAATGGAATTTCATCATGATAACTTAAAATTTTGGCCTCGTTTAATGTTACATCGAGTTCTTTTAAATCTCGATTAAACTCTTCTTGCATATAATCAAAAGAAGCAAGCATCAACTTAGAAAATACCAGCGCATTTGGAGTGAAATGCCATGGTGCAGAAATATTGGTATTGATAATAGTATTATGATTTGATGAATCATAATTTTTAAATAGCCAATTTCTTGATCGTGGGAGTGCAATAGTAGAATTCTATTGTTATAACAACAACAACAACATCATTTATTACTATTATTATTATTATCATCATCATCATCATCATCATCATCATCACCATCATTGTTAATTGTAAATATAAAAAATTTTATTTATAAATTTACCATCTGTCTTTGGATTAATCGCATATTGATTGTTTCTTCCCCCTCGATTAATCCAGCATAACCTACTTTACTAATAGTCCTAACAGTCCAAAACCTTACACTTTTAAGATCTTTTGCATATACAGAATCCCAACATATTGGACATTTACGCCATTTTTTACTCGATTTATTATTGTTGTTGTTATTACTATTGCTATTAATAGTACTGGTACTGCTATTATCATCAGTAAATTGTAAATAGTGGAGAATGCAAGCGAAACAATAAGTATGACCACATTTAGTTACGCGAGGAGCAGTTGGTTGTTGTAAACATATTGGACAACTGGGTGTACTATGAGTAGTAATAATCTAATTTTTCAAATTAATCAAATTAATTAACAAATGACTAATGAATTAATTCATTGATAAAAAAAAATAGTTATATTATTTTACCACTTGTACTATATCATCCCAATTAAGTAAAATATCTAATGTATAATAATTTAATTATTAATTATTTTTAGTATGTATATATTCTATATTTGAATATTTTTTTTAAATTTACCAGGATCAACTAGATAAACAGTATAATCTCCAGTTGGTTTAATAATAAATCGGAAGCTTGAATACATTTAAAAAATAGATTTTAGTTTTTTTTTAAAAAATATTATATATAAAAAGAAGATGACTGACATACTTGGCATTTACAAAACGTTCTTTATTGTAAGGTTGATAATTGGTTACTCTCTGTCTTCGAGGTGTATGGTTAAAAGATTGTCTTGGTGGAAAGGTAAAGTTCAAAAGGTGATTAAGAGATATTTGACCTCTCTTATTAGGTGTACCATACAGCTAAGGAGAAGTAAATAAATGCCAAACATACAAATAATTAGATTTAGTTATGAATCATAAATGTTTAACTGCAAGAAACATACTAATGGATCCGATTCACTAAGTGATAAATCATTTACTGCAGAGCTGACTATTTCTACCGATGAATCAACAGCTTCTTCTTCTATCTGATCAGATTCAATATCATCAACAGATGGAGGAGAAGTCTTTTCAATAGAAACACACCATTTCACCATAATGATGAATTAGAGAAAAAACTGCTAAAAAGATTCGGTCCCTAACATGGGATACCGATGATCCTTTCTAAAAAAAAACATTTATTATTATTATTATTATTCAGTCAGATTTTTTCCAAGTTTGGAAATCTATTCTAGAAATTTTTGTTGATCAATTCATATACGTTACAAATGAGTTTAGAAAACACTCCCGCGTTATGTTATGTCGTTTTTTTTTTGATATATAGTTTCATAATCCCCAAAGCAATGTAGTTTTTTAAAACTTGAAATTGTGATTATTTTTTATTTTTTCATATATAGAATCATATGTGTATAAATTATAATGACAAATACAACACTCAAACCAAAAAATTTACCATGCTTATTTGAAAGTCTTGTTGAGAGATATAAAAATTCTCTTTTAGTTTAGTGTGAAGCTGTGGAGAATCAGAAATGGCGTTTTGCATCAGGAGAAAAATCAATTGAAAGAGCAAAAACTTTTGGCTAAGCATTTTCCTGAATTATTTTTATTACTTAATTCTTTGGAAAATTATTTTATTGGGCATTTAAAAAAGACAGATAATTCAAGTTCCTCATCTATCATAAAAGAAAATGAACAAAAAAGGCCTAAGCTAACTACTGACAACAATGCAATCGAAGCTCCCATTTATGAAATTTTGAAAGATGATGAATTTGAGGGCAAAGGCAACACTAATCTTGTATTTGAATTAGAAGATGTTAAAAAACAATTAATGCAGTCAGAAAACAATAAATATATTACATAACATCATAAAAGATTATGAGCAAAGAATAAAGAAACTGGAATATCAAAATGAACAATTAGTATCAGAAATAATAATTTGAAAAAAAAATGGAACAGAAAATTTGATGATCAAGCAATAAGAATTGAATGATATCATGAACTTAATTAATGATAAAAAAATGATTTAGTTTTGATAGCCTTTTAGAGTATTCTACTTCTGAATGGCTTTCTAAACAAAATCCAATTGCTGTTAAGTTTCTTGAAGCTTTCATATTTCATGATGATGATGATCAATTTAAAGAGGAAAAGTTATTCAAATGTGCTATGACAGTTGAAGCCATTTATGGGCAAGGCATTTTAAATATGTTTCTGCTATAAATTTAGCATCATCAGCAATCAAATATTCAATAGCCAAATCAAAAAAACTATAGATGTTGATAACCACTTCTTAAGTTCAGGTGGTTATAACAAATTTATTCAATGGCAGGAAAATTTAGCTGGTGAATTTTTACCATTTCTAAATGGTTTAGTATTTTTTGGCATTTGATAATCAACAAAAGGGTCAGAAAAAATCATTTAGACCGTGGTAACTTTTCATGTTGCTACTAGTTTCCTTTCATTTAATTTTGATCCTACTGATCAAACAAAGATGATTGGGGCACCTTGGTTGTACCAAAAGTTAGATTCATTACAAATTCAAGAACTTTTTAAAATCACACCAGATATGCAAGCATTACTTGATAAAGAATTTCAAGATTATCTATCTGTTATCTTAGCTGATGCATGTAGAGAAAAAAAAGATCCTATAGATAATCTTATTTTAAAGAGTTCTACTATAGACAAACAAAAAAGGTATATTAAATGTGGTATAAAGGAAATTGAAAATTCAAAGTGTAAATGTCCTCAATGCAATCAAAAACTTTATACACTCACTGAAACCCAACTAAGGTTGCTTGCCGAAACTCCTACAGAAATCAATCAGCAGGGTTTCAGCAGAGTTTCATATTTTGAGGTTTCGCCATTTTGGCATAGTTTCAACAGGATTTTTGATAAGATTTAATATAGTTTTGCCATGGTTTCAGCAATTACTAAGGATGTTTCACCCACAACCTTAGACCCAACAAGAAATTCAAGAAGATAATCAATCAATCTTTGAGACAAATACCACCAAGCCTTTAAAATTCAAATTATATCCAAATAATACCAATATCTCTAATAACACAATAAATACAATCAGCATAACTCAAAAAGCATTACCTCAGGATGGTATCAAGGTGCCTGATATTTCTGTTCCAGGCCCTTTACAATTAAATCCCAATTCAATTGATAATGTTTGTAAAGTTTTAGATCACATTCAAGAAATTAGTGATATCAACAGATGTGAAAGAAAATGAATTACAATGGCTTTTAATGGTGTTCCATTCAATTATGCACAAAAAATTAAGAATGATTACCCAAAATTCTCTTGATACCTGGATCACTTCATGAAGCAATGAATAAGCTACAAGCATAATTATTTCAATTATTAAATGTTAAATGATTTATTTTTAAAAAAAAAATAGTTTCTACATGCCATCATCTATAATGAAATAATTTTCATAGATTTTTACTAGAAGCAAAGAGATTTTAAATAGTAACTTTGCTTTATTTAAAAAAAAAAAACTTCCAATACAATCACATATGAGACTCTACCATTAGATGTAAAACCAAGCATAGATTGTTGTTTAAACATGTGCCATCTCTGATAGTCAATATCTGCAGAGTTTACTAAAGAGGTATTCCTTTATGATATTATTAAACTATTTATTAAACTATTTTTTTATATACAATTTAATTACAGATAAGTATTTATTACTCTATTATGAGTAAAGGCTATCATTTATATCACAAATTTAAGACTGTAGGTAGATGTAACATTCTTATTCATATCTATCTATTAATACCTGTTTTTATTAATAGTTATACATGCAATTAATTATCTGAGTGCAATATAATATGGTGAATGGATATGGATATACTGACAAATATTAATAATAAATATTATCAATTCATAAATAGAACATTTATACAAATTTCTTTGTCTAATGTAATTGCATCAGATGTAATAATGGCACATTAAAAGTAGTAGCAGTAACAATAGCGGTAGAATGAGAATGAGATGACAGTGGTAGTGGTAGTGGTAGTGATAATATAAGAATAAACTCAATTTTTTGTTCGCTGTGATCAACGTTACACATTACATATAAATCTTGATTTTCCCTAAAATTTTCTAATTTTGGTAAAAACCTAAATTTCATTTTGTCACAACATAACATGCCAAAGGAATGATGAACCAGAAAAAGCACAAACAAGCAAAATACGAGAAAGTAACCCAACATCAACACAATGTAACAGAAGAAAATAGATAACAGAATATTGAACTTTGAATCAAGACTTTCATCTTTTTGGGTGAACACACCAACACTGAAAGGGAATTAGGTGACATCAGAAATTTATAAATCAACAAAAAATAAAAATAAAAAATAAAAGTGAGTGGATTTATTAATACTATAAATAAATCGAAATTATTCTTTTTTGATACATTAGACATAAAATATTATTCACAATAACTAGTCAGTGATTATCTAAATTATTGTTTTGCTGTTTATCCAGGAATCAAAGAAAACTAGAATGATCAGGATGGTGGTAAAGATAATGATGGAATATAAACTTAATGGTAAAAATCTAATTTTATTTGAAACTTTTTTTCTGATAATATTCTATATACACTAAGTCACCTAAAATAGATTAGAACATAGTTTGTGGAAACTAATTGCCAATTCAGTAAAAAATAAATGGTATTGAGGAATTGAAGGATTTTTTAACAAAATGGAATAGAAATGACAAGAATTGTATGTTGATGTCTGATAAATTAATGGAATATCATATGAAGCTACTATTAAACTTGACAAAAGTTTATCAATATCTTTACAATTATCATTTAAATAATGATGGCAACAATAATAATAAAAAATTAGAGGCAAAATTAGTGAGAAGATTTTAACGCCTGTAATTCAGAATTTATTTCAAAAAAAAAGTACAGATTTGGATCTCTTTTTGTAAGTAATAAATGACATCATTTTAAATATAAATTGCTTATTTTAAATGATCATCAGATAAATATGAATTTTTATCTATTAAGTGGTGAAGTATGCTTATTTGCATCAGCTGAAGATGCTGATTTAAAAAAGAATGATGCAGAAGAACAAAGTTCTGGACGAAAGATTGATGTTGTCTGAGCAACAAAATCTGCAAAAATTGAGTTTGTCATTTCCAAAGTTAGTGGACCTCCTAATCAATGACAACACACATTTTTTCACTGATAAAATAAAGATTGGAAAATAATGTTAAACAGAGTAATTTGAGTTTACGGTGGAGATAGTTCACTTTTCAATTTGTTGAAACTTTATGGCTTGCAGATATATGGTAAATGTTTTCAGTATTAATGACAATCTTATATTTTTTGTTTTATTAATTTTTAAATGATTGTAGATCACAATGCAATTGTGTACAAAATGACTGTACCGTTTCGAGGATTATATGTATTTAGAGAAGTTGTACAATCACAATTACCAACTAGTCAAATCAATATAGTGCTGATGCGTCAATGCATACCAATGTTTCTTTTATTTAATATTAAGGTATACATCCTTATTTTTCGTTGAGACTTTTTTTTCAATTAATTCTTGTATAATAACTAAATTTATTGTAATGTTTATAGGAAATGCTTCTAGAAAGTTTAAATAATTTACACGAATATATCATGGAAGCAGGTTTACACATGTTACCGGAATTAGATTTGGACGCTCTTTTGGCCGAATTTAACTAATTCCGAAATTCTTAATTTTTATTATAATTATATTTTATTTATTAATTATTTGTATAACGTCGTAATTTATTTAACTTATTCAAGAAAGAATCGTCTTGGGATATCCTCGCAATTTTGAGATATCTTCACAATTTTGGGATGTTAGAATTACTAATTAATTGAATTGTATATAAGAAACTTGAATTCAATGTACTTGTAAATTAACTTTCTCATAAGTTAATTAGTTTCGACTAAGAAAACTAAATAAATAAAATAGTAATATTTTATTTAAATAAACTTTTATCTTCTTTAACCAAAATTATTCGCTAATACCAAAATCAATTCGTTGATCCCCTATTCATTCTGATCCACGCAAAAAAACAAATAATTATTATCACCAATTAAAATACGCTCTCCCCCAAATTTAATCGGTGACACATACACCACCTGAAAAGAGTAAGGCATCTCTATTTATTACAGAAATGATGTATATACCCCAAAAAGAAGGAAGTAAGAAAGTTGATAATAGAGAAGTAGGCAAGAGAGGAGGAAAAAAAAAGAATTAATGCATTTTACAATAGAAAATGTTAATAATAATGAAAACTTGTTAAAAGATTTCAATAATCATCAGAGCAATTGAACTCTGATTTATTATTTGTTTATTCGGGTTGTGTGCTATATGCATAGTAAAAATATAATATTTATAGCATAACATATAATTGATAATAAAGAATCACACTACATTGTAATAATTATAGTCATATGGGCGAATTTGACTCATTCCAATAAGTAAATGTTATATAAACATGTGATGAACATGTGATAACCTTATTAATTTCACCCACAAAAATTTTATTTTATTGCCGTTGGAGTTAAATTGGTTTTAAATTGGTTTAAACTGGTTTTTAAATTGGTTTAAAAGTCGTTTTTGAGCTTTAATTCCTGAAGTGACTTGGGTAAAAATAATATTTTTATTAAAAAAATGGGAATAAAATGTTTATGAGTCAATGATTGAGAGATTGTAGGATATATTTTATTAACTTACCCATTTATTCATTATTTAGATTATCAAATATTCATTACAAAAATTACGTTCATCATGACTTGCATAGTGGTAATATTTATTCCTATGAAATTGGTTTTAGTATAATAGGATATTTGATAGAAAAGACAATCTGAATAAAATCTACAGGGTTATTCCGTATCTGGCACCTGAGTATTATCAAAAAAAACCTTATACAAAGGAATTAGACATTTAGAATTTTGGAATGATAATGTGGGAATATACTGCATGAAATAAATCCTTTATTTAAGGTGTTTTATATAATTATTTACTATAATGAAACATAATGAATCACTTGTTCGTGTGGTATAGCATTAATAGAACCAGAGGTTTTTTCACTAATTATTAATTGATTATTATTTTCAAACTATAATGTCATCAATTCTCATAGATCAGAATAAATATTTGAGGAGAGATTTTGTTTAGATAGAAAATAAACAATTCTCATTGACAAAACCTGACAATTCATGTTCATTGATTTCTAAATGTCTTTTAGACTTAAATCTGTTGTATCTAATGCAAGTTTTGTACTTCCATTTCAAAGTTACAAAAATGAAGAACTGCATTTTTATTTTCTTCACATCCTAACCATGAAACCAATACTATTAACAGTTTTCTTTGATGTGTTTGTTTATTAGACATTTTTAAATGAATAAATTGCAATAAATATTTGTTTCAAAATAGAATCACACCTGAAAACATCAATGATTTATTGTTAACAATAAATGGAATTATAATAAATAAAAGGATTTTATTTGATTTTACTTCAAAAATAGAATTATATCCGAAAACATCAATGATTTATCATTAACAAAATGCTTTTATTTTGTTTCAAATTATGCCCGAAATTCATTGTTAATAATATTAATATGAAACGAATAAAACGAATGAGCAAATAAAATGAATAAACGAATAAATGAATAATTCGAAGGAACGAAGAAACAAATAATAATAATAATAATAATAATAATAATAATAATAATAATAATATAATCATATTAATATATAGTCGAACGATGTGTCACATTAAACGATTGGGAAGTGTATTTTCCGAAATTTTTTGGTGATCAACGTCGAAATTCTAATACAGTCAACCCTCCATAAGTGCACCCCCCTTGGGACCAGGCGAGACCGTGCACTTATGGAGGGGTGCACTTATAGAACAAAAGTATTTTATTGGTTGCACGTGACACTAATGAAAAATTAAAAAAGATTTTTATTTATAAAATTATTACAATGCAAAAATTAAATGTCAACGTTCCTTCAAAAACTCCTAACCCAGTTGCAATTTGCTTGGCCTTTTCAACTAAAATAACATCACTTAAGATTGCTTTGTGTTGGTAAATTAAAACAAATTCCTTAAGAGCTTAGGGACAATCACAGATTTATGTCTTTTTGCTTCTAAATTGGTAATTTTGGTGCTAAGTATTTTTCTACTTTTTTGTATAGTTCTAGTTATTGTTGATTCATGAACTGTAACCCCCATTTTTGTTCAATCCATGCAACATATTCTTTTCTGGTCAATTTATTATTTGCAGCAAATAAGCAAAATTCATATTTTTGGGTATCAGATAAAGTTATTTTACTTGAAAACATTTATTATTTTTAGGGAATTGTTATTAGCACCCCCCATTTTTGTTATTCGCACCCCTCCCGTGACTAAGTGTAGTAATGTGACCAATGAATGGCTTTAAAATGTGATGATTTTATTGGTTCATCTTTGTTTTAGTCACGGGAGGGGTGCGAATAACAAAAATGGGAGGTGCGAATAACAATTCTCTATTTTTATTTGGGAGTTATAAAAGAATATGAATTACAGTGAACAATGATTCAATAATGTTGATAATAATGAATTAGAAGATTGATATATAATAACTGGGCATTTTTATTTTTTAAAGTAAAATTCTTAATTTTATCTGTTATGATCCCTCCTTTACCTTTATATATAATAATCCCAACTATAAAAAATGCAAGAGCTTTGTCTCCTGGATTCTTACTCTATTATTCTAATAATTCTCTATATCTATTAAAAAGAAAGAATTAATCATTTGTTGTAATAAAAGAAAGAATTCTTTTTTTACTTGTTACTTGAATTGTTATTATCTTATATACAATGTTTTAATAAAATGTCATTATTAGTGTACATGTAACATGGAATTACTAATACTAAATTTTTTATAATGCAGTGTGGTCACGGGGGTGCACTTAGAGAGGGTGGTTTTATATAAATGGGACCAGGAAAAGACCGTGCAGTGCAGAACATAGAGGGAGTGCACTTATCTCTAAGTCCCGAGCTTGGGACTGGGACACAGGGTGCATTTATGGAGGAGGTGCATTTATGGAGGAGGTGCATTTATGGAGGGAGCACTTATGGAGGGTTGACTGTATATAGAATTACAAACCTTAATTTTAAACCTTTTTTGCTCACTAAATTTGAGACACAGATTTTTTAAGACTTATTCCTTCTTTTGGAAAAAAATTAGGTTATTAATAAAATAGAAAAAATCTTGGTATTAACCAAATTACCGAAATTATTTATTTATTTTGGTCACTACTCGTGCCCTTTTTGTGTATATATTGATTAAATAAATTTTGATAAATTTAATATGTTTTTTTGTCATTTTCACTAAACTTTAATAAACAGCAATTCACATAAAACTATACCTATATGAAAACTTATAATAATTTACACCTTTTCAATCACCCACCAAAGTTTATAAAGGTAATATTGGTAAAAAATCTTAGCTTTGAAATAAAAAGTAATGCTGTTTTTGAATAAACATAGCTTGACATAGAGAGCCTCTATCAATATGGGAGAGAGCTTGTTATAAAGCTATAACGTCATAGTTTTATTTTTGTTTAATAATGATGTTTGAATTTGTTATAAAAATAATGAGATATTTTAAAAACTGGTTTGTTACACGAGTCGAATTTTCTTTTTATATATATATGTAATTACACTTCCTGTTTGACTGATATTAAATATGAATAACGAAATCATGTAATTTTCCATATTCTTCAGAGAAATACAGTTGCACACTGTACCAGTGGCATCTTTATATATCATTGGGTTTGACACGTCCATATCTTTCAAATAAATTTGTTTGTAGCATCTTCAACTGGCATTAAAGAAGATATTTGATTAAAGATTAGGAATGCGAACATTTCATTAACTCACGAATAATCTTTCTGTTGTACTGTTTGCAGCATTGTCACTCCTATGCTGTCAAACATATCTTGCTGCTTTGCTCCACAATACTTACAAAAAGAAATGCCAAACCTGACATTATTACTACTAGAAAACTTCAAGGGTAAGCAGGCTCTAATTTGTTAACATGTTCATTTTGTTTTGTTTTTCATGTTATAATCTGGCGTTTGTTGTTAAATGAACAAAGCTTATGAAATTTTTGAATGCAAGTGGAATTAAATGCCGAATCTTTTCGGGGCATAGTCATCTCTTGTCTAATATGTACACTCTTGAAAAATCCAGTTCATCTGGGACATCCGATGATATTATGCCAATTGCTAAACTTTTTTCCAGAGACAATTTTGAGGGTGCTTTGGCTCTTACAAATATTAGTACAGGCTGATTAATATTCGTAGTATAATTGATCCGATCTATGTTTTTGCTCATGTTGATGAACAGATACTTCCCGTTATAATTTCAGAGTTATCCTTATCTAATTATGTTTGGGTACGACTCGTGCACAACGTCTTATTGGCTAGCTTCAGGCTTGTGTAAACGGATTTGGAATGTTTCTTTTTAATATTAATAATCCAAAAGTATACTTCTAAAAGGTTGTATTGTTCTAGCAATTATTGGCTTTTTTAAAAATAAAGTTTATTTGGATGAACAGCAACAGTTAACAATGAATGAATCAACACCAATCCCAATAATAATAAAGGTATTTGCCATAATTAGTAAATTGCGACAATGGTTGCAATCTCTAAACATGCATAATGTAACCAATACATGTATGAATGTACTTGATTAATTTGTCATCTGTACATTTATTTATTTTTCACACACTAAAAAAATAAGCTGTGGCACTATTGTGGCATTTACCTTTGAAGCTTCATTTTATCTGATTGTGTTGCAAAACGATATTTTAAAATCTTTTAAACCAATGCCAAGTTCCAAATGTCGCAAAGTTCAAGAAAGATCACCATTGTTCCGTTAGCATGAATGAATGGATGAATGAATGGATGAATGAATGAATGAATGACTTTTGACTTAATATTTAAATAAGGGTGTTGATTCTGCTCTACGATTCACTTGGACCCGTTACTTTATAGAACAGTGACTTGTTGTGAAACGCTTTATTTTCATTAGATTCAATTGTACATTATACAAAAATGGCAATTTTGGCCGTTTTTGTGATTATAGAATTAGAAAACGATTTAGTAAATTTCATATGAAAAAAACCAATCTTAAATTACTAGAAATATATAAATTAAGTTTTTATTTAGACAATGATTATGTCCTAATTTTTTTTTGTTAAGATTACTTTGCATATAATCGATTTTATCTGTCCATTTATAAATCATCATTTTCATCATCTTATTTAACCGATAAATTTTCTTTGTAGTTTATTTATTGGCTAAACCGTAACATAATAACTCCCGATAATAAAATATGCAGTAACCAATTAACTTGGTAATTCTTAAAAAGTCTTCTCCTTTCCGTCTTTCAGCCAAGATAACAAACAAACAGCAAATTAATTAATTATTATTATAATGTTGATGAATTGATTTTAATAGAGATCAACAAGTTGATTTTTTTTCCGTACTTTTTTTATACTCTTCATTACAACAATAATAATAATAACATAGCCGCGTATATATATTGTTATTACGCGTATGTTATATTGACTTTTAACTCCTGAAAATAAAAAAATATTGATTAATTTCATAGCAAACATTTATTATATAGTTTTCTCAAAAAAGGAATCCATTAGATCACAGATATATTTAAAAAAACTCGTATTGAATTATGTTTTTGAAACAAATTAATAATTTTTATTTATATCAATGGTTCTACACATTAAAATTTATAATAACTGCAATATAAATATTTGGTTTCAGTTGATTGAAAAAGATTATTAATTAAAAAAGCTAACACCAAGAATAAATAAGGAATAACTTAAAGCACAGCCCGTTGTCGTAAATAAAATTAATTTATATCTGTGTGTGACCTACTTGATATGAACCGGCAAAGCAATAAAAAACACACATATATATATATTTAATTTATTTGTTTTTTTCTTTCAATTTTACAAATTTTTTTTTATCTTTACAAAATACAACTTTTTATTAAAATCAAAAATCTTAAAAATACAAAATGTTTGAAGAAAAATTAGAACAATTTTCAACAATTAGACATTGTGAAATATTGGCAGATCAAATGAAAACAATAAATTTACTCGAAATAAATTATGATATTTTTCAGCAGAAGCTCGACGAACTACAAGAAGCTTATAGAGAATTGGATGACTATGAATTGAAGTACAAGGAGTTGATCTCCTCTTCTTCTTCAGCAGACCAACTAATGTTACAAATTATTAGAATGACAATTCAACATATTAACAAATGTCATCAAGAATATCTAGATAACAAATGGAAAAAGTTTAGTTTTACACAAAAAAGTTATATATTTATTGAAAATTTGTACAAACAATTTATTCATTTTTTGAAAATGTTGAGCAATTGGATAAAAAATATTGGAGAAAAATTTATTCATAAATTTGATAAATTATTCATCAAAGAATCCTCTTCAATAATAACATTAGCAACCGAGACGATAGAATCAAAAGTTCTTGAATTAAAATTAAATAACGATAATAACTATAATAATAATAATAATGATGATGATGAAATTTTAACACATCAAAGAAATTATTCAACTGTATCAACGACATCAACGATGTCATCTTTTTCACTTTCAGTGCCAACAACCCCAGTATCTAATGACACCATGATGTCTTCTTCATATTCATCAGCATCATCCTTAGATGAAACCTCATCACTACTTACGCCTTTAACAACCATAGATGCTTATTCATATGCTGATCTTAAAAATGATAGGAATCAATTTGCTAACAATTATGATGGTTATGATGAATTTGACGATGAGTTCTTTTCGCAAAATATAGTTCACGTTGATACAGTTTTGCAAACGTTGAAATTAGAATATTTATTAAATTTAAGATTTTACAAAATATTTATAGATCAAATGTTATTACTACAAAATACAGATTTGGATCAGAATAATCAGTCATCCTCCAAATTACTTTATGATATAGCAGAAGGCTATAAAAAAATAATAACTTCATTTGAATCATTAGAAGATGAAATTTCAAATGATAATTTATCAAATAATGAAGAAAAAAGCAATTATAACATAATAAATAATAACTTTAATTATAAGAAAAATAAAATAAAATATTCTAAATTATCTTCCGAATTTGTTGGATTTACACCAGCTGATTGGTATTTAGTTGTATTGATAAATATGACTGGAAAATATCTAGATGATAAATTGGATGATTTAGTAATACTAGAAAACAACAATAACGATGGTGATGGTGATAATAACAGGAGTGTAGAGAATTCTTCACAAGTTGAAGTAATTAAAGATTTATTTAAAGAAATTGAAAAGCTAAAAGATTTATTTGTCGAATAGAATAGTTAATATTTTATTATTATGATAATAATAGTAAATGTAAATTGTAATTAATATGTAATTATTTCGTTAATTTAATTTTAGATTTTTTTTAGAAACCAAAAATGATTATTATATTAAAAAAATATACATTTCTTTTCTCACTCCTTAATATTTAAATGTTAATTGTATTGTAACATTACTCTCATCACTTTATTAACATATTAATCTTCTACATCAGGAAGAGCATCGTCTACTATAACCCATAAGATAATTTGCCAAATTATCATCACAATATATATATAACTCATGAAATTTTTAAAGAATGTACTAACCACCATCCTTCTGATCTTTTAAATATGACAGTAGTACCAAGTAATGCTTTATTTTTACCTTTGATTTACAGCATTATGTATATGGTTTAATGTATGAATGCGGACATCTTTATTTTCTAAGCCATCAAACTGTTTTTCAAAAAAATTAAAAGATAAATCAGGTAAAGGTAGACGTGCATCATCATGAATAGCTTCATCTGGATCCATTAATCTTGATTCAATCGCAAGAAGGCCTCGAATTATAATACCATCTATCAATTTTACTTTCATATGTCAATACCATTACCCTTATTGTATATACAACGAATTACAATCGAGATTGATTACCAAATGTAAAATTATTTCATTCGATATCCATTCACCACCAATAGATCACCCATTAATTAATTTGTTCATTCATTAAATCAAATTGCACCGGAAGTCACACAAATCATATTATCATAGTATCCAATATACTTCCGATTATTAATGTATCTGTCTATTCCTTTGTTGGCATAGTTGTTGTTGCATTTATTATTATTTAGTTTTGATATGATGTAAAGCAAAAATCAATGCATCTCCAACCACATTACAGAATTCCTTTTGAATACTATCATTCGTTGAACTTGATAGGCTGGAATATTATATATACATAAACATATATACATAAACATATATATATATATATATATATAAATTTTAAATTCAAAAAAAAAAAAAAATACAGATATAATTGATAACATTATCATACACCAGCTACTACATGTAATAATTGATTAATTCATTGATCATTTCTCTGGTCCTTACATCCCACAGGCACAATTTTCTATTGCTTTCTCGTCATAGAAGTTTGATAATATCATGCTGGAAGCATATAGTTACACTACAACGAGTATGTTTTCGTGTATCATCGTCGAGGTTTCATATATGAAGACTCAAATTATTTGCTGCTGTGATAAAAATCATGCGAAAGAATAAAGTAGACTAAAAATAGATGAATTTCATTTTAATGACGAGAGATTTGTGCCATATTTGAGGCACCATGTCTTAACAGTACTGCCTGTACTTTCATTCATACATCTTTTTTGTTTCAGATCTAATATAACTGAGTGTAATATGTTTGTATGGCCTTGTAAATGCAAAATAAACTCACAATTCATGATATTCCAAACCTGACAATGCAATCATCATAAATACTGACTGGTAACCAAAGTATGTCCGATGCCTGCTAATGTGAGAACAGTATCCTGAAGAGTGCAAGGGAAATATGTATTATTACTAAATTGAGTCCTATCAGATGATGAATAAGGCATAGTACGATGATAGGTAAATATTACACTTTTATTGTAGTGTCATTTGAGCCAGTGACAATCAATAGGCCATGAGTTCAATAATTAAATGGTTCGTTTTACATTTGGATTAACATTTTGTGGTATTATAATTTGAAGACATCTAACGGCACTGATTGAATTCTTTTTCCGGTCTATATTTCATGCAAACTCACTCATGAAAGAATTGTATATACTGCCATTTTTGCCTGAACCTAGTTTTAAGCATGAATTTGAGTGTATGAGAATCTTGTAAATTTGTATCATCACAATTATTATTATCATTATCTCTCTTCAATAATTGAAAATGAAAAATTTTCTTGTTTTAGAATTTTATCAGAATCAATTACAAGATCATCACCATCATTGTTGTTGTTGTTATTGGTATTATCATTATTTAAAAATATTTCTTAAAGTTTCAACTTTCAGAATTGTCATTGATAATTCCCATAATCTCAGTATTGTCAATTTCTATAAATATTTCTTCTGAACCACTATCATCACTATAAATTACCGTTGTTATTATCATCAATATCATGACAATTTGTTTTTATTTGATGGTGTTGTTATTGAATTTGTAAAATATTGGTTTTCTGTAATAGTACCAGACAACAAATGATTTTTCCAGGTCAAATCTGATGTGATGCTTGCGTAAAACTTGTTGTAATGTGTAACATCATATAGAACTTACAAGTATAATAATTACGCGCAGACTTATTTTAAGTAGGAATACTGTACCTACGAAATCTTTTGTTGTAGTTGTTATTGTAGTTACTAATGTTTCTACTGCTGGTGATGGTGGTGATTATGGGTTAAGTAAATGTAAAGAAGTCAAAATTTGAATCCAACTAATATTTTTCTTAAAATTCAAAAATTAGGTTCCTCGACGAAACATTCTCTTCAATTTGCTCGATAATACCATCAAACACTGTAGTTGTTGTTCATCCGTTGACTTTGGATCTGATAATGACAATAAATAAACGGGCTTTAATTTAATGGATACTTGTCGTTTTCATAAAAAAAAAGCTTAAATTCCATTGGCTAAAATTCATGATCGGTGGGGTGCATTTGTAGTTTTGAATATATTAAACTAGAATTTTTGATGTTGAATTTTCTACCTGTTTTCTAAGATTAATAAAATATGGCTGCGTGACAATTCTCTGATCGTACACCGCCAGATCTTACAAGAATATATCATAATCAATATATCATAAAAAAGTGGAATAAGATAATAATCTTTAAATCTAATTAATTATATATTTTTGTTGATAAAAAAACAAACTTAGCCTTTTTGTTGTTATTTAATCCTTTCCTTCTGTGAATATCTGCATCCATTAAATATTCATGATAATTATTCAATACATTTGATGTTGTTGATATAACAAACAATTGCATCACCCAAGTAGTAATAATACCAAGGCCATGCAAAAATAAATTTTTTTAATAATGCATGTCTACCAGTAGTTCACAAGAATAAATAAATAGAGAGGGTTTTCCTTCCCAATAATAAATCTGATGTTGGTCACAGGTGTCAGATTTAATTAAATTTTCCTTACCATAAACAATGGTACCGCCTCCATAATTGCAGAAATTTTTACTACAAGTGAAGGCTCCCCAATTGTTTGAAGGTTTTTTTATAAGGTCAACAAAAACTTTCCCTTATTTTCCCCTCGGACCAGGCTTGATTGTTGCTGTATGAGCATTGATCACTGATGAAGATCTGCATTTGTGTGATGATTGCTTTGTGTTATACCCCTCTAGAATAAAGTCAGTGTCTGCAATGGGTTGCTGTTTTGGATTTTCCCAGAATTTAGGCACACCAATGTTGGTCAAATGAAAATTAAAGAGCCTTTTCTGGTTTGGGTGTTGTGAGGGAAGATTAGTGAAGACATCGTTGACTATTGGTCGATGAACGGAAATTCCTGGAACTCTGTTGCATCATTCTATCACTTTGAGAGTATCTCGATGAGATTAACCTTGTGTAAATGAGGAACATGAGAATCAGGGACGATGATTTTTTCCTGTGACATAAGGTAAAATATTTTTGTGCTCAAGCCTAAATTTGTGAAGTTTTGTGGTGCTTTTTTGGTAAATGTGTGAAATTATGTGGCAATATTATGATAAAAATACATTGATAATTTAATATAAACCAATGTTTATTATGTTATAACAGATAAAGATATATAATAAACATAAAAAAATATAAACATAAAGAAGGAAGGTTAATTAATTTGAATTAAAATGCATCATAGTTAATATTTTTAAAGAATCTTGAGACAAATTTTGCCAATTATTATCCAAGATGGTATTGTAAAAAGAAAAACTCCTTTCAACTGTACAACTGGAAATTGGTAGCCAAATATAATCTAATGCAATGCTAGACAAAATTGGCAATTCATTCACTTTATCTAACCAAAACTTCTCAATCATATTTTCTCCTAAATCTAGTGGAGTTTCCAATCCACAATATATGCCCCATTCATACAAAAGATTATGTGAAGGATTGTTAAATGGTACAATTGTAGAATAAAGTCTAATGTTTCTTCATTGAATATCTCCCAGATGAATAAAAACAGGATCAAAAACTCTACATGCACAAAATAATTCACGTGCTGGATGATTAGGTATATGTAAAGAAAATTTTAAAAATGCAGCTTCAAATGCAGCATGAAAAATTGGATAAAAATCTCTAGGAACAAAATGAAGACTAAGAATTAATTCATCAAGACCTGAGCCAAAATTTTCAGCAGTTCTATTTGATTCTAAATATGCTGTAAGATGCTGGAGTCTTGTTTCAATATAAGGAAATACTGGTAGATTTTTTTGTTGGAAAAAATCAAGAGTTTGAATAAATTCTTGTGAAAAAATTGAAATGAAATAAACATAAATTGTAATAATGCCTCTTTCATGTTCATTTTGTAAAGTATTATGAATTTCTAATAATGTATTATTAGAATTTTCTTGCAATTCACTTTCAAAAAAATGTGGCCAGTAGTTGATATATTCTTTTGTATATAATACCATTTTAAACCATGAATTCCATATTGTTGCATTAGGAAGTGGTATTTTACATGGTGATACTATTCCATGATGTTTAAGATGAGTTATATACTGACGTCTTTGTGCAGCTGATTTCACAAAAGCATCTTTAATATTTTGTAAAAACTTTTTTACAATACTAAATTGGGGAAATTTTATCCAAGTTTCACTATATAATAAAAAAAATTATATTCATTGTAATTATTTATTGTAATTATTTATTGTAATTATTATAATTAAATAAAAAAATTTACCCAATCAAGTTCATAATATGTGCACAGCATGGTAGATGAATTAATTGTCTCATAACAGGATGTAATACCTCACGAAAACTTTTTTTCATATATGCAGCAGAGTCTGACAAAAAAACAATTGGCTTATCAAAAGGTATGTTGTATTTTGCTAAGATGTAAAAAAGTGTCTGGCCAATTGTTGAATTATTGACTTTATCTAAAAAATCAACTGAAACAAGCTTGGTGTAATTGTGGTATACAAAAATAGTATTTACTACACTACGAGCACAATCATCTAAACTTTCATCCATAATAATAGAAACTGGTTTAGAATCAAATAGCAATTTAAGAGAAGAAAAATGACTTTCAAAAATATTTGGAAGATATACTTGTCTTAGAGTTGGAGCTTTTGGAATTGCACCTCCTTCTCTTAAATGCTTTTTGAAAAAGGGGAGCAATTTATCAACCTTTTGAAGTGGTATATCAGCACCAACAAATGCTTCAATTAAATCTTCTATTACAATTTTTTGGAATCTGCTGCTCTAAGTGTAGTTTGAAGGGTTTGTTGGTGAGATACTTGTTGTTTAGCTTTGTATTTTCTTTTATTTGATTCATGCTTAATACTATTGACATGACTGTCTATTGTTGATTTGTGTTTCCAGTCAATAGATTTGTCACAATAAATACAAAACATTATTCCAGAATCATTTCTAAAAACTTCAGGATATTCTCTGATTCGAGAATGAATTGACACCACTGAATTTTTAAGACGTTGTGAAGTCATTATTTGTTAAAGTAATAAAAATATTCTCACACAATATATAATTATAACAGTTAAAACATCAAAATATGCAAACAAATATGTAAATACTATTCAAAATAAGGTATAGTATGCAACTTTAATTAAATTCTGTGATGTAACCTATTTTTTGTGAATTTTTGTGGTGATGTAACATGATTTCTTCTTATATCACAGAAATCACAGAAATCTGTGAAATTATGTGAAACACAAAAAATCATCATCCCTGATGAGAATGACTGTAGTGTCCAAGACAGTGTGCGTGCTTTAACACCTGGGGTAAGATATATTGGGGGTAAGATATGTCAAGGTTAAGGTATGACCCTAAGCCCATACCTTAACCCTCACATATCTTACCCCCGATATATGGGGCGCGGAAAATAGAAAAGGACCTAACAGCAAAATCATGATTTTGAGATAACTAAAAAAAGAGATTTTGACCCAAAAATTCGGTATTCGTATATCATTTCCATATTTATAGTAAAAATAGGGGGATGTTTTCCAAACAAAATAA